>JAUJYP020000320.1:0-130972 GCA_030674075.2 Linum usitatissimum
GCCATTTTCACATTAAAATTTCAAAACATTTCAATTCGATTAATATTCGACATGCATGTTGGAAATGCCTAAATAGTCAAGTTTCATCATGGTAACCCCTATAAATAATGGTCAAATGTATTTAAAAATCAATTTTACTCTATATTGTTTTAGCGTGTAAATAAATATTTTTTAACTTGATTTAGTTATTATTTGAAGGGTTTAACATGGGGAAACCTCAATTTTTAGTCATTCCCAACATACATATCAAATATCGACCCGTTTAAAAAATTCAATTTTCAACTCAAAATTTGTCGGTGTCCAAGGAAACACTATGGAATTGAGCCATTTTGACATTAAAATTTGAAAACATTTCAAATCGATTAATATTCGACATGCATGTCTGAAATGGCTAAAAAGTCATGTTTCATCATGGTAACCCCTATAAATAATGGTCAAATGTATTTAAAAATCAATTTTACACGATATTGTTTTAGCGTATTAAGAAATATTTTTTAACTTGATTTGGTTACTATTTGAAGGGCTTAACATGATGAATCATCAATTTTTATTAATTTCCAACATACACGTCTAATATAGGCCCATTTAAAAAATTTCAATTTTCACCTCAAAATTTGTCGATGCAGTACCCGAGGAACACTTATTGAAATGAGCCATTTTGACATCAAAATTTCAAAAAATTTCAAATCGATTAATATTCGACATACATTTTGGAAATGGCTAAATAGTCAAGTTTCATTATGGTAACTATTATAAATAATGGTCGAATGTATTTAAAAATCAATTTTACACTATATTGTTTTATCGTGTTAAGAAATATTTTTTAACTTGATTTAGTTATTATTTGAAGTGTTTAACATGGTGAAACCTCAATTTTTAGTCATTCCCAACATACATGTTAAATATCAGTCCGTTTAAAAAAATTCAATTTTCAGCTATGGAATTGAGCCATTTTGACATTAAAATTTGAAAACATTTCAAATCGATTAATATTCGACATGCATGTTGGAAATGGCTAAAAAGTCAAGTTTCATCATGGTAACCCTTATAAATAATGGTCAAATGTATTTAAAAATCAATTTTACACGATATTGTTTTAGCGTATTAAGAAATATTTTTTAACTTGATTTGGTTACTATTTGAAGGGCTTAACATGATGAATCATCAATTTTTCTTCATTTCCAACATACACGTCGATATAGGCCCATTTAAAAAATTTCAATTTTCACCTCAAAATTTGTCGGTGTCAAGGGAACACATATTGAAATGAGCCATTTTCACATTAAAATTTCAAAACATTTCAATTCGATTAATATTCGACATGCATGTTGGAAATGGCTAAATAGTCAAGTTTCATCATGGTAACCCCTATAAATAATGGTCAAATGTATTTAAAAATAAATTTTACACTATATTTTTTTAGGGTGTTAAGAAATATTTTTTAACTTGATTTAGTTATTATTTGAAGAGTTTAACATGGTGAAACCTCAATTTTTAGTCATTCCCAGCATACATGTCAAATATCAGCCCGTTTAAAAAAATTCAATTTTCAACTTAAAATTTGTCGATGTCCAAGGGAACAGCTACGGAATTGAGCCATTTTGACATTAAAATTTGAAAACATTTCAAATCGATTAATATTCGACATGCATGTTGGAAATGGCTAAAAGGTCAAGTTTCAACATGATAACCCATATAAATAATGGTCAAATGTATTTAAAAATCAATTTTACTCTATATTGTTTTAGCGTGTTAAGAAATATTTTTTAACTTGATTTAGTTATTATTTGAAGGGTTTAACATGGGGAAACCTCAATTTTTAGTCATTCCCAACATACTTGTCAAATATCAGTCCGTTTAAAAAAATTCAATTTTCAACTATAAATTTGTAGGTGTCCAAGGGAAGCACTATGGAATTGAGCCATTTTGACATTAAAATTTGAAAACATTTCAAATAGATTAATATTCGACATGCATGTTGGAAATGGCTAAAAAGTCAAGTTTCATCATGGTAACCCTTATAAATAATGGTCAAATGTATTTAAAAATCAATTTTACACGATATTGTTTTAGCGTATTAAGAAATATTTTTTAACTTGATTTGGTTACTATTTGAAGGGCTTAACATGATGAATCATCAATTTTTCTTCATTTCCAACATACACGTCTGATATAGGCCCATTTAAAAAATTTCAATTTTCACCTCAAAATTTGTCGGTGTCCAAGGGAACAAATATTGAAATGAGCCATTTTCACATTAAAATTTCAAAACATTTCAATTCGATTAATATTCGACATGCATGTTGGAAATGGCTAAATAGTGAAGTTTCATCATGGTAACCCCTATAAATAATGGTCAAATGTATTTAAAAATCAATTTTACTCTATATTGTTTTAGCGTGTTAAGAAATATTTTTTAACTTGATTTAGTTATTATTTGAAGGGTTTAACATGGGGAAACCTCAATTTTTAGTCATTCCCAACATACATGTCAAATATCAGCCCGTTTAAAAAAATTCAATTTTCAACTCAAAATTTGTCGGTGTCCAAGGAAACAGCTATGGAATTGAGCCATTTTGACATTAAAATATGAAAACATTTCAAATCGATTTATATTCGACATGCATGTTGGAAATGGCTAAAAAGTCATGTTTCATCATGGTAACCCCTATAAATAATGGTCAAATGTATTTAAAAATCAATTTTACACGATATTGTTTTAGCGTATTAAGAAATATTTTTTAACTTGATTTGGTTACTATTTGAAGGGCTTAACATGATGAATCATCAATTTTTATTCATTTCCAACATACACGTCTAATATAGGCCCATTTAAAAAATTTCAATTTTCACCTCAAAATTTGTCTGTGTCCAAGGGAACACATATTGAAATGAGCCATTTTGACATTAAAATTTGAAAACATTTCAATTCGATTAATATTCGACATGCATGTTGGAAATGGCTAAATAGTCAAGTTATCATGGTAACCCTTATAAATAATGGTCAAATGTATTTAAAAATCAATTTTACTCTATATTGTTTTAGCGTGTTAAGAAATATTTTTTAACTTGATTTAGTTATTATTTGAAGGGTTTAACATGGGGAAACCTCAATTTTTAGTCATTCCCAATATACATGTCAAATATCAGCCCGTTTAAAAAAATTCAATTTTCAACTCAAAATTTGTCGGTGTCCAAGGAAACAGCTGTGGAATTGAGCCATTTTGACATTAAAATTTGAAAACATTTCAAATCGATTAATATTCGACATGCATGTTGGAAATGGCTAAAAAGTCATGTTTCATCATGGTAACCCCTATAAATAATGGTAAAATGTATTTAAAAATCAATTTTACACGATATTGTTTTAGCGTATTAAGAAATATTTTTTAACTTGATTTGGTTACTATTTGAAGGGCTTAACATGATGAATCATCAATTTTTCTTCATTTCCAACATACACGTCTGATATAGGCCCATTTAAAAAATTTCAATTTTCACCTCAAAATTTGTCTGTGTCCAAGGGAACACTTATTGAAATGAGCCATTTTGACATGAAAATTTCAAAAAACTTTCAAATCGATTAATATTCGACATACATTTTGGAAATGGCTAAATAGTCAAGTTTCATCATGGTAACTATTATAAATAATGGTCGAATGTATTTAAAAATCAATTTTCCACTATATTGTTTTATCGTGTTAAGAAATATTTTTTAACTTGATTTAGTTATTAGTTGAAGTGTTTAACATGGTGAAACCTCAATTTTTATTCATTCCCAACATACATGTCAAATATCAGTCCGTTTAAAAAAATTCAATTTTCAACTATAAATTTGTAGGTGTCCAAGGGAACAGCTATGGAATTGAGCCATTTTGACATTAAAATTTGAAAACATTTCAAATCGATTAATATTCGACATGCATGTTGGAAATGGCTAAAAAGTCAAGTTTCATCATGGTAACCCTTATAAATAATGGTCAAATGTATTAAAAAATCAATTTTACACTATATTGTTTTAGCGTGTTAAGAAATATTTTTTAACTTGATTTAGTTATTATTTGAAGGATTTAACATGGTGAAACCTCAAATTTTAGTCATTCCCAACATACATGTCAAATATCAGCCCATTTAAAAATTTTCAATTTTGAACTCATAATTTATCGGGGTTCAAGGGAACACCTATGGAATTGAGCCATTTTGACATTAAAATTTCAAAACATTTCAATTCGATTAATATTCGACATGCATGTTAGAAATGGCTAAATAGTCAAGTATCATCATGGTAACCCCTATAAATAATGGTCAAATGTATTAAAAAATCAATTTTACACTATATTGTTTTAGCGTGTTAAGAAATATTTTTTAACTTGATTTAGTTATTATTTGAAGGGTTTAACATGGTGAAACCTCAAATTTTAGTCATTCCCAACATACATGTCAAATATCAGCCCATTTAAAAATTTTCAATTTTCAACTCAAAATTTGTCGGGGTTCAAGGGAACACCTAGGGAATTGAGCCATTTTGACATTAAAATTTGAAAACATTTTATTTCGATTAATATTCGACATGCATGTTGGAAATGGCTAAATAGTCAAGTATCATCATGGTAACCCCTATAAATAATGGTCAAATGTATTTAAAAATCAATTTTACACTATATTGTTTTAGCGTGTTAAGAAATATTTTTTAACTTGATTTAGTTATTATTTGAAGGGTTTAACATGGTGAAACCTCAATTTTTAGTCATTCCCAACATACATGTCAAATATCAGCCCGCTTAAAAAAATTCAATTTTCAACTCAAAATTTGTCGGTGTCCAAGGGAACAGCTATGGAATTGAGCCATTTTGACATTAAAATTTGAAAACATTTCAAATCGATCAATATTCGACATGCATGTTGGAAATGGCTAAAAAGTCAAGTTTCATCATGGTAACCCCTATAAATAATGGTCAAATGTATTTAAAAATCAATTTTACACTATATTGTTTTAGCGTATTAAGAAATATGTTTTAACTTGATTTGGTTACTATTTGAAGGGCTTAACATGATGAATCATCAATTTTTCTTCATTTCCAACATACACGTCTAATATAGGACCATTTAAAAAATTTCAATTTTCACCTCAAAATTTGTCTGTGTCCAAGGGAACAGCTATGGAATTGAGCCATTTTGACATGAAAATTTCAAAAAATTTCAAATCGATTAATATTCGACATACATGTTGAAAATGGCTAAATAGTCAAGTTTCATCATGGTAACTATTATAAATAATGGTCGAATGTATTTAAAAATCAATTTTACACTATATTGTATTATCGTGTTAAGAAATATTTTTTAACTTGATTTAGTTATTATTTGAAGTGTTTAACATGGTGAAACCTCAATTTTTAGTCATTCCCAACATACATGTCAAATATCAGTCCGTTTAAAAAAATTCAATTTTCAACTATAAATTTGTAGGTGTCCAAGGGAACAGCTATGGAATTGAGCCATTTTGACATTAAAATTTGAAAACATTTCAAATCGATTTATATTCGACATGCATGTTGGAAATGGCTAAAAAGTCAAGTTTCATCATGGTAACCCTTATAAATAATGGTCAAATGTATTTAAAAATCAATTTTACACGATATTGTTTTAGCGTATTAAGAAATATTTTTTAACTTGATTTGGTTACTATTTGAAGGGCTTAAAGTGATGAATCATTAATTTTTCTTCATTTCCAACATACACGTCTGATATAGGCCCATTTAAAAAATTTCAATTTTCACCTCAAAATTTGTCGGTGTCCAAGGGAACACCTATTGAAATGAGCCATTTTCACATTAAAATTTCAAAACATTTCAATTCGATTAATATTCGACATGCATGTTGGAAATGGCTTAATAGTCAAGTTTCATCATGGTAACCCCTATAAGTAATGGTCAAATGTATTTAAAAATAAATTTTACACTATATTGTTTTAGGGTGTTAAGAAATATTTTTTAACTTGATTTAGTTATTATTTGAAGGGTTTAACATGGTGAAACCTCAACTTTTAGTCATTCCCAACATACATGTCAAATATCAGCCCGTTTAAAAAAAATTCAATTTTGAACTTAAAATTTGTCGATGTCCAAGGGAACAGCTATGGAATTGAGCCATTTTGACATTAAAATTTGAAAACATTTCAAATCGATTAATATTCGACATGCATGTTGGAAATGGCTAAAAAGTCGAGTTTCATCATGGTAACCCATATAAATAATGGTCAATTGTATTTAAAAATCAATTTTACACGATATTGTTTTAGCGTATTAAGAAATATTTTTTAACTTGATTTGGTTACTATTTGAAGCGCTTAACATGATGAATCATTAATGTTTTGTTATTTCCAAAATACACGTCTGATATAGGCCCATTTAAAAAATTTCAATTTTCACCTCAATATTTTTCGGTGTCCAAGGGAACACCTATGGAATTGAGCCATTTTGACATTAAAATTTGAAAACATTTCAAATCGATTAATATTCGACATACATGTTGGAAATGGCTTAATAGTCAAGTTTCATCATGGTAACCCCTATAAATAATGGTCAAATGTATTTAAAAATCAAATTTACACTATATTGTTTTAGCGTATTAAGAAATATTTTTTAACGTGATTTAGTTATTATTTGAAGGATTTAACATGGTGAAACCTCAAATTTTAGTCATTCCCAACATACATGTCAAATATCAGCCCATTTAAAAATTTTCAATTTTGAACTCATAATTTATCGGGGTTCAAGGGAACACCTATGGAATTGAGCCATTTTGACATTAAAATTTCAAAACATTTCAATTCGATTAATATTCGACATGCATGTTGGAAATGGCTAAATAGTCAAGTATCATCATGGTAACCCCTATAAATAATGGTCAAATGTATTAAAAAATCAATTTTACACTATATTGTTTTAGCGTGTTAAGAAATATTTTTTAACTTGATTTAGTTATTATTTGAAGGGTTTAACATGGTGAAACCTCAATTTTTAGTCATTCCCAACATACATGTCAAATATCGACCCGTTTAAAAAAATTCAATTTTCAACTCAAACTTTGTCGGTGTCCAAGGGAACAGCTATGGAATTGAGCCATTTTGACATTAAAATTTGAAAACATTTCAAATCGATTAATATTCGACATGCATGTTGGAAATGGCTAAAAAGTCAAGTTTCATCATGGTAACCCCTATAAATAATGGTCAAATGTATTTAAAAATTAATTTTACACTATATTGTTTTAGCGTATTAAGAAATATTTTTAAACTTGATTTGGTTACTAGTTGAAGGGCTTAACATGATGAATCATCAATTTTTCTTCATTTCCAACATACACGTCTAATATAGGCCCATTTAAAAAATTTCAATTTTCACCTCAAAATTTGTAGGTGTCCAAGGGAACACCTATTGAAATGAGCCATTTTCACATTAAAATTTCAAAACATTTCAATTGGATTAATATTCGACATGCATGTTGGAAATGGCTAAATAGTCAAGTTTCATCATGGTAACCCCTATAAATAATGGTCAAATGTATTTAAAAATCAATTTTACACTATATTGTTTTAGGGTGTTAAGAAATATTTTTTTACTTGATTTAGTTATTATTTGAAGGGTTTAACATGGTGAAACCTCAATTTTTAGTCATTCCCAACATGTCAAAAATCAGCCAGTTTAAAAAAATTCAATTTTCAACTTAAAATTTGTCGATGTCTAAGGGAACAGCTATGAAATTGAGCCATTTTGACATTAAAATTTGAAAACATTTCAAATCGATTAATATTCGACATGCATGTTGGAAATGGCTAAAAAGTCAAGTTTCATCATGGTAACCCCTATAAATAATGGTCAAATGTATTTAAAAATCAATTTTACACGATATTGTTTTAGCGTATTAAGAAATATTTTTTAACTTGATTTGGTTACTATTTCAAGGGCTTAACATGATGAATCATCAATTTTTCTTCATTTCCAACATACACGTCTAATATAGGCCCATTTAAAAAATTTCAATTTTCACCTCAAAATTTGTCGGTGTCCAAGGGAACACCTATTGAAATGAGCCATTTTCACATTAAAATTTCAAAACATTTCAATTCGATTAATATTCGACATGCATGTTGGAAATGGCTAAAAAGTCAAGTTTCATCATGGTAACCCCTATAAATAATGGTCAAATGTATTAAAAAAACTATTTTACACTATATTGTTTTAGCGTGTTAAGAAATATTTTTTAACTTGATTTAGTTATTATTTGAAGGGTTTAACATGGTGAAACCTCAATTTTTAGTCATTCCCAACATACATGTCAAATATCGACCCGTTTAAAAAAATTCAATTTTCAACTCAAACTTTGTCGGTGTCCAAGGGAACAGCCTATGGAATTGAGCCATTTTGACATTAAAATTTGAAAACATTTCAAATCGATTAATATTCGACATGCATGTTGGAAATGGCTAAAAAGTCAAGTTTCATCATGGTAACCCCTATAAATAATGGTCAAATGTATTTAAAAATCAATTTTACACGATATTGTTTTAGCGTATTAAGAAATATTTTTAAACTTGATTTGGTTACTATTTGAAGGGCTTAACATGATGAATCATCAATTTTTCTTCATTTCCAACATACACGTCTAATATAGGCCCATTTAAAAAATTTCAATTTTCACCTCAAAATTTGTAGGTGTCCAAGGGAACACCTACTGAAATGAGCCATTTTCACATTAAAATTTCAAAACATTTCAATTGGATTAATATTCGACATGCATGTTTGAAATGGCTAAATAGTCAAGTTTCATCATGGTAACCCCTATAAATAATGGTCAAATGTATTTAAAAATCAATTTTACACTATATTGTTTTAGGGTGTTAAGAAATATTTTTTTACTTGATTTAATTATTATTTGAAGGGTTTAACATGGTGAAACCTCAATTTTTAGTCATTCCCAACATACATGTCAAAAATCAGCCAGTTTAAAAAAATTCAATTTTCAACTTAAAATTTGTCGATGTCCAAGGGAACAGCTATGAAATTGAGCTATTTTGACATTAAAATTTGAAAACATTTCAAATCGATTAATATTCGACATGCATGTTGGAAATGGCTAAAAAGTCAAGTTTCATCATGGTAACCCCTATAAATAATGGTCAAATGTATTTAAAAATCAATTTTACACGATATTGTTTTAGCGTATTAAGAATTATTTTTTAACTTGATTTGGTTACTATTTGAAGGGCTTAACATGATGAATCATCAATTTTTCTTCATTTCCAACATACACGTCGAATATAGGCCCATTTAAAAAATTTCAATTTTCACCTCAAAATTTGTCGGTGTCCAAGGGAACACCTATTGAAATGACCCATTTTCACATTAAAATTTCAAAACATTTCAATTCGATTAATATTCGACATGCATGTTGGAAATGGCTAAATAGTCAAGTTTCATCATGGTAAGCCCTATAAATAATGGTCAAATTTATTTAAAAGTAAATTTTACACTATATTGTTTTAGGGTGTTAAGAAATATTTTTTAACTTGATTTAGTTATTATTTGAAGGGTTTAACATGGTGAAACCCCAATTTTTAGTCATTCCCAACATACATGTCAAATATCGGCCCGTTTAAAAAAATTCAATTTTCAACTTAAAATTTGTCGATGTCCAAGGGAACGGCTATGGAATTGAGCCATTTTGACATTAAAATTTGAAAACATTTCAAATCGATTAATATTCGACATGCATGTTGGAAATGGCTAAAAAGTCAAGTTTCATCATGGTAACCCTTATAAATAATGGTCAAATGTATTTAAAAATCAATTTTACACGATATTGTTTTAGCGTATTAAGAAATATTTTTTAACTTAATTTGGTTACTATTTGAAGGGCTTAACATGATGAATCATCAATTTTTCTTCATTTCCAACATACACGTCTGATATAGGCCCATTTAAAAAATTTCAATTTTCACCTCAAAATTTGTCGGTGTCCAAGGGAACACCTATTGAAATGAGCCATTTTCACATTAAAATTTCAAAACATTTCAATTCGATTAATATTCGACATGCATGTTGGAAATGGCTATATAGTCAAGTTTCATCATGGTAACCCCTATAAATAATGGTCAAATGTATTTAAAAATAAATTTTACACTATATTGTTTTAGGGTGTTAAGAAATATTTTTTAACTTGATTTAGTTATTATTTGAAGGGTTTAACATGGTGAAACCTCAATTTTTAGTCATTCCCAACATACATGTCAAATATCAGCCCGTTTAAAAAAATTCAATTTTCAACTTAAAATTTGTCGATGTCCAAGGGAACAGCTATGGAACTGAGCCATTTTGACATTAAAATTTGAAAACATTTCAAATCGATTAATATTTGACATGCATGTTGGATATTGCTAAAAAGTCGAGTTTCATCATGGTAACCAATATAAATAATGGTCAATTGTATTTAAAAATCAATTTTACACGATATTGTTTTAGCGTATTAAGAAATATTTTTTAACTTGATTTGGTTACTATTTGAAGCGCTTAACATGATGAATCATCAATGTTTTGTCATTTCCAAAATACACGTCTGATATAGGCCCATTTAAAAAATTTCAATTTTCACCTCAAAATTTGTCGGTGTCCTAGGGAACACCTATGGAATTGAGCCATTTTGACATTAAAATTTGAAAACATTTCAAATCGATTAATATTCGACATACATGTTGGAAATGGCTAAATAGTCAAGTTTCATCATGGTAACCCCTATAAATAATGGTCAAATGTATTTAAAAATCAAATTTACACTATATTGTTTTAGCGTATTAAGAAATATTTTTTAACGTGATTTAGTTATTATTTGAAGGATTTAACATGGTGAAACATCAAATTTTAGTCATTCCCAACATACATGTCAAATATCAGCCCATTTAAAAATTTTCAATTTTGAACTTAAAATTTATCGGGGTTCAAGGGAACACCTATGGAATTGAGCCATTTTGACATTAAAATTTCAAAACATTTCAATTCGATTAATATTCGACATGCATGTTGGAAATGGCTAAATAGTCAAGTATAATCATGGTAACCCCTTTAAATAATGGTCAAATGTATTAAAAAAACTATTTTACACTATATTGTTTTAGCGTGTTCAGAAATATTTTTTAACTTGATTTAGTTATTATTTGAAGGGTTTAACATGGTGAAACCTCAATTTTTAGTCATTCCCAACATACATGTCAAATATCGGCCCGTTTAAAAAAAATTCAATTTTCAACTCAAACTTTGTCGGTGTCCAAGGGAACGGCTATGGAATTGAGCCATTTTGACATTAAAATTTGAAAACATTTCAAATCGATTAATATTCGACATGCATGTTGGAAATGGCTAAAAAGTCAAGTTTCATCATGGTAACCCCTATAAATAATGGTCAAATGTATTTAAAAATCAATTTTACACGATATTGTTTTAGCGTATTAAGAAATATTTTTAAACTTGATTTGGTTACTATTTGAAGGGCTTAACATGATGAATCATCAATTTTTCTTCATTTCCAACATACACGTCTAATATAGGCCCATTTAAAAAATTTCAATTTTCACCTCAAAATTTGTAGGTGTCCAAGGGAACACCTACTGAAATGAGCCATTTTCACATTAAAATTTCAAAACATTTCAATTGGATTAATCTTCGACATGCATGTTTGAAATGGCTAAATAGTCAAGTTTCATCATGGTAACCCCTATAAATAATGGTCAAATGTATTTAAAAATCAATTTTACACTATATTGTTTTAGGGTGTTAAGAAATATTTTTTTACTTGATTTAATTATTATTTGAAGGGTTTAACATGGTGAAACCTCAATTTTTAGTCATTCCCAACATACATGTCAAAAATCAGCCAGTTTAAAAAAATTCAATTTTCAACTTAAAATTTGTCGATGTCCAAGGGAACAGTTATGAAATTGAGCCATTTTGACATTAAAATTTGAAAACATTTCAAATCGATTAATATTCGACATGCATGTTGGAAATGGCTAAAAAGTCAAGTTTCATCATGGTAACCCCTATAAATAATGGTCAAATGTATTTAAAAATCAATTTTACACGATATTGTTTTAGCGTATTAAGAATTATTTTTTAACTTGATTTGGTTACTATTTGAAGGGCTTAACATGATGAATCATCAATTTTTCTTCATTTCCAACATACACGTCGAATATAGGCCCATTTAAAAAATTTCAATTTTCACCTCAAAATTTGTCGGTGTCCAAGGGAACACCTATTGAAATGACCCATTTTCACATTAAAATTTCAAAACATTTCAATTCGATTAATATTCGACATGCATGTTGGAAATGGCTAAATAGTCAAGTTTCATCATGGTAAGCCCTATAAATAATGGTCAAATTTATTTAAAAATAAATTTTACACTATATTGTTTTAGGGTGTTAAGAAATATTTTTTAACTTGATTTAGTTATTATTTGAAGGGTTTAACATGGTGAAACCCCAATTTTTAGTCATTCCCAACATACATGTCAAATATCAGCCCGTTTAAAAAAATTCAATTTTCAACTTAAAATTTGTCGATGTCCAAGGGAACAGTATGGAATTGAGCCATTTTGACATTAAAATTTGAAAACATTTCAAATCGATTAATATTCGACATGCATGTTGGAAATGGCTAAAAAGTCAAGTTTCATCATGGTAACCCTTATAAATAATGGTCAAATGTATTTAAAAATCAATTTTACACGATATTGTTTTAGCGTATTAAGAAATATTTTTTAACTTAATTTGGTTACTATTTGAAGGGCTTAACATGATGAATCATCAATTTTTCTTCATTTCCAACATACACGTCTGATATAGGCCCATTTAAAAAATTTCAATTTTCACCTCAAAATTTGTCGGTGTCCAAGGGAACACCTATTGAAATGAGCCATTTTCACATTAAAATTTCAAAACATTTCAATTCGATTAATATTCGACATGCATGTTGGAAATGGCTATATAGTCAAGTTTCATCATGGTAACCCCTATAAATAATGGTCAAATGTATTTAAAAATAAATTTTACACTATATTGTTTTAGGGTGTTAAGAAATATTTTTTAACTTGATTTAGTTATTATTTGAAGGGTTTAACATGGTGAAACCTCAATTTTTAGTCATTCCCAACATACATGTCAAATATCAGCCCGTTTAAAAAAATTCAATTTTCAACTTAAAATTTGTCGATGTCCAAGGGAACAGCTATGGAACCGAGCCATTTTGACATTAAAATTTGAAAACATTTCAAATCGATTAATATTCGACATGCATGTTGGATATTGCTAAAAAGTCGAGTTTCATCATGGTAACCAATATAAATAATGGTCAATTGTATTTAAAAATCAATTTTACACGATATTGTTTTAGCGTATTAAGAAATATTTTTTAACTTGATTTGGTTACTATTTGAAGCGCTTAACATGATGAATCATCAATGTTTTGTCATTTCCAAAATACACGTCTGATATAGGCCCATTTAAAAAATTTCAATTTTCACCTCAAAATTTGTCGGTGTCCTAAGGAACACCTATGGAATTGAGCCATTTTGACATTAAAATTTGAAAACATTTCAAATCGATTAATATTCGACATACATGTTGGAAATGGCTAAATAGTCAAGTTTCATCATGGTAACCCCTATAAATAATGGTCAAATGTATTTAAAAATCAAATTTACACTATATTGTTTTAGCGTATTAAGAAATATTTTTTAACGTGATTTAGTTATTATTTGAAGGATTTAACATGGTGAAACATCAAATTTTAGTCATTCCCAACATACATGTCAAATATCAGCCCATTTAAAAATTTTCAATTTTGAACTTAAAATTTATCGGGGTTCAAGGGAACACCTATGGAATTGAGCCATTTTGACATTAAAATTTCAAAACATTTCAATTCGATTAATATTCGACTTGCATGTTGGAAATGGCTAAATAGTCAAGTATAATCATGGTAACCCCTTTAAATAATGGTCAAATGTATTAAAAAATCAATTTTGCACTATATTGTTTTAGCGTGTTAAGAAATATTTTTTAACTTGATTTAGTTATTATTTGAAGGGTTTAACATGGTGAAACCTCAATTTTTAGTCATTCCCAACATACATGTCAAATATCGGCCCGTTTAAAAAAGTTCAATTTTCAACTTAAAATTTGTCGATGTCCAAGGGAACGGCTATGGAATTGAGCCATTTTGACATTAAAATTTGAAAACATTTCAAATCGATTAATATTCGACATGCATGTTGGAAATGGCTAAAAAGTCAAGTTTCATCATGGTAACCCCTATAAATAATGGTCAAATGTATTTAAAAATCAATTTTACACGATATTGTTTTAGCGTATTAAGAATTATTTTTTAACTTGATTTGGTTACTATTTGAAGGGCTTAACATGATGAATCATCAATTTTTCTTCATTTCCAACATACACGTCGAATATAGGCCCATTTAAAAAATTTCAATTTTCACCTCAAAATTTGTCGGTGTCAAGGGAACACCTATTGAAATGACCCATTTTCACATTAAAATTTCAAAACATTTCAATTCGATTAATATTCGACATGCATGTTGGAAATGGCTAAATAGTCAAGTTTCATCATGGTAAGCCCTATAAATAATGGTCAAATTTATTTAAAAATAAATTTTACACTATATTGTTTTAGGGTGTTAAGAAATATTTTTTAACTTGATTTAGTTATTATTTGAAGGGTTTAACATGGTGAAACCCCAATTTTTAGTCATTCCCAACATACATGTCAAATACCAGCCCGTTTAAAAAAAATTCAATTTTCAACTTAAAATTTGTCGATGTCCAAGGGAACAGCTATGGAATTGAGCCATTTTGACATTAAAATTTGAAAACATTTCAAATCGATTAATATTCGACATGCATGTTGGAAATGGCTAAAAAGTCAAGTTTCATCATGGTAACCCTTATAAATAATGGTCAAATGTATTTAAAAATCAATTTTACACGATATTGTTTTAGCGTATTAAGAAATATTTTTTAACTTAATTTGGTTACTATTTGAAGGGCTTAACATGATGAATCATCAATTTTTCTTCATTTCCAACATACACGTACGATATAGGCCCATTTAAAAAATTTCAATTTTCACCTCAAAATTTGTCGGTGTCCAAGGGAACACCTATTGAAATGAGCCATTTTCACATTAAAATTTCAAAACATTTCAATTCGATTAATATTCGACATGCATGTTGGAAATGGCTATATAGTCAAGTTTCATCATGGTAACCCCTATAAATAATGGTCAAATGTATTTAAAAATAAATTTTACACTATATTGTTTTTGGGTGTTAAGAAATATTTTTTAACTTGATTTAGTTATTATTTGAAGGGTTTAACATGGTGAAACCTCAATTTTTAGTCATTCCCAACATACATGTCAAATATCGGCCCGTTTAAAAAAATTCAATTTTCAACTTAAAATTTGTCGATGTCCAAGGGAACAATTTATGGAATTGAGCCATTTTGACATTAAAATTTGAAAACATTTCAAATCGATTAATATTCGACATGCATGTTGGATATTGCTAAAAAGTCGAGTTTCATCATGGTAACCAATATAAATAATGGTCAATTGTATTTAAAAATCAATTTTACACGATATTGTTTTAGCGTATTAAGAAATATTTTTTAACTTGATTTGGTTACTATTTGAAGCGCTTAACATGATGAATCATCAATGTTTTGTCATTTCCAAAATACACGTCGATATAGGCCCATTTAAAAAATTTCAATTTTCACCTCAAAATTTGTCGGTGTCTAGGGAACACTTATGGAATTGAGCCATTTTGACATTAAAATTTGAAAACATTTAAAATCGATTAATATTCGACATACATGTTGGAAATGGCTAAATAGTCAAGTTTCATCATGGTAACCCCTATAAATAATGGTCAAATGTATTTAAAAATCAAATTTACACTATATTGTTTTAGCGTATTAAGAAATATTTTTTAACGTGATTTAGTTATTATTTGAAGGATTTAACATGGTGAAACATCAAATTTTAGTCATCATGTCAAATATCGGCCCATTTAAAAATTTTCAATTTTGAACTTAAAATTTATCGGGGTTCAAGGGAACACCTATGGAATTGAGCCATTTTGACATTAAAATTTCAAAACATTTCAATTCGATTAATATTCGACATGCATGTTGGAAATGGCTAAATAGTCAAGTATAATCATGGTAACCCCTTTAAATAATGGTCAAATGTATTAAAAAATCAATTTTGCACTATATTGTTTTAGCGTGTTAAGAAATATTTTTTAACTTGATTTAGTTATTATTTGAAGGGTTTAACATGGTGAAACCTCAATTTTTAGTCATTCCCAACATACATGTCAAATATCGGCCCGTTTAAAAAAATTCAATTTTCAACTTAAAATTTGTCGATGTCCAAGGGAACAGCTATGGAATTGAGCCATTTTGACATTAAAATTTGAAAACATTTCAAATCGATTAATATTCGACATGCATGTTGGAAATGGCTAAAAAGTCAAGTTTCTTCATGGTAAACCTTATAAATAATGGTCAAATGTATTTCAAAATCAATTTTACACGATATTGTTTTAGCGTATTAAGAAATATTTTTTAACTTAATTTGGTTACTATTTGAAGGGCTTAACATGATGAATCATCAATTTTTCTTCATTTCCAACATACACGTCTAATATAGGCCCATTTAAAAAATTTCAATTTTCACTTCAAAATTTGTCGGTGTCCAAGGGAACACCTATTGAAATGAGCCATTTTCACATTAAAATTTCAAAACATTTCAATTCGATTAATATTCGACATGCATGTTGGAAATGGCTATATAGTCAAGTTTCATCATGGTAACCCCTATAAATAATGGTCAAATGTATTTAAAAATAAATTTTACACTATATTGTTTTAGGGTGTTAAGAAATATTTTTTAACTTGATTTAGTTATTATTTGAAGGGTTTAACATGGTGAAACCTCAATTTTTAGTCATTCCCAACATACATGTCAAATATCAGCCCGTTTAAAAAAATTCAATTTTCAACTTAAAATTTGTCGATGTCCAAGGGAACAGCTATGGAACCGAGCCATTTTGACATTAAAATTTGAAAACATTTCAAATCGATTAATATTCGACATGCATGTTGGATATTGCTAAAAAGTCGAGTTTCATCATGGTAACCAATATAAATAATGGTCAATTGTATTTAAAAATCAATTTTACACGATATTGTTTTAGCGTATTAAGAAATATTTTTTAACTTGATTTGGTTACTATTTGAAGCGCTTAACATGATGAATCATCAATGTTTTGTCATTTCCAAAATACACGTCTGATATAGGCCCATTTAAAAAATTTCAATTTTCACCTCAAAATTTGTCGGTGTCCTAGGGAACACCTATGGAATTGAGCCATTTTGACATTAAAATTTGAATACATTTCAAATCGATTAATATTCGACATACATGTTGGAAATGGCTAAATAGTCAAGTTTCATCATGGTAACCCCTATAAATAATGGTCAAATGTATTTAAAAATCAAATTTACACTATATTGTTTTAGCGTATTAAGAAATATTTTTTAACGTGATTTAGTTATTATTTGAAGGATTTAACATGGTGAAACATCAAATTTTAGTCATTCCCAACATACATGTCAAATATCAGCCCATTTAAAAATTTTCAATTTTGAACTTAAAATTTATCGGGGTTCAAGGGAACACCTATGGAATTGAGCCATTTTGACATTAAAATTTCAAAACATTTCAATTCGATTAATATTCGACATGCATGTTGGAAATGGCTAAATAGTCAAGTATAATCATGGTAACCCCTTTAAATAATGGTCAAATGTATTAAAAAATCAATTTTGCACTATATTGTTTTAGGGTGTTAAGAAATATTTTTTAACTTGATTTAGTTATTATTTGAAGGGTTTAACATGGTGAAACCTCAATTTTTAGTCATTCCCAACATACATGTCAAATATCGGCCCGTTTAAAAAAATTCAATTTTCAACTTAAAATTTGTCGATGTCCAAGGGAACGGCTATGGAACCGAGCCATTTTGACATTAAAATTTGAAAACATTTCAAATCGATTAATATTCGACATGCATGTTGGATATTGCTAAAAAGTCGAGTTTCATCATGGTAACCAATATAAATAATGGTCAATTGTATTTAAAAATCAATTTTACACGATATTGTTTTAGCGTATTAAGAAATATTTTTTAACTTGATTTGGTTACTATTTGAAGCGCTTAACATGATGAATCATCAATGTTTTGTCATTTCCAAAATACACGTCGATATAGGCCCATTTAAAAAATTTCAATTTTCACCTCAAAATTTGTCGGTGTCTAGGGAACACCTATGGAATTGAGCCATTTTGACATTAAAATTTGAATACATTTCAAATCGATTAATATTCGACATACATGTTGGAAATGGCTAAATAGTCAAGTTTCATCATGGTAACCCCTATAAATAATGGTCAAATGTATTTAAAAATGAAATTTACACTATATTGTTTTAGCGTATTAAGAAATATTTTTTAACGTGATTTAGTTATTATTTGAAGGATTTAACATGGTGAAACATCAAATTTTAGTCATTCCCAACATACATGTCAAATATCGGCCCATTTAAAAATTTTCAATTTTGAACTTAAAATTTATCGGGGTTCAAGGGAAACACTATGGAATTGAGCCATTTTGACATTAAAATTTCAAAACATTTCAATTCGATTAATATTCGACATGCATGTTGGAAATGGCTAAATAGTCAAGTATAATCATGGTAACCCCTTTAAATAATGGTCAAATGTATTAAAAAATCAATTTTGCACTATATTGTTTTAGCGTGTTAAGAAATATTTTTTAACTTGATTTAGTTATTATTTGAAGGGTTTAACATGGTGAAACCTCAATTTTTAGTCATTCCCAACATACATGTCAAATATCGGCCCGTTTAAAAAAGTTCAATTTTCAACTTAAAATTTGTCGATGTCAAGGAACGGCTATGGAATTGAGCCATTTTGACATTAAAATTTGAAAACATTTCAAATCGATTAATATTCGACATGCATGTTGGAAATGGCTAAAAAGTCAAGTTTCATCATGGTAACCCCTATAAATAATGGTCAAATGTATTTAAAAATCAATTTTACACGATATTGTTTTAGCGTATTAAGAATTATTTTTTAACTTGATTTGGTTACTATTTGAAGGGCTTAACATGATGAATCATCAATTTTTCTTCATTTCCAACATACACGTCGAATATAGGCCCATTTAAAAAATTTCAATTTTCACCTCAAAATTTGTCGGTGTCAAGGGAACACCTATTGAAATGACCCATTTTCACATTAAAATTTCAAAACATTTCAATTCGATTAATATTCGACATGCATGTTGGAAATGGCTAAATAGTCAAGTTTCATCATGGTAAGCCCTATAAATAATGGTCAAATTTATTTAAAAATAAATTTTACACTATATTGTTTTAGGGTGTTAAGAAATATTTTTTAACTTGATTTAGTTATTATTTGAAGGGTTTAACATGGTGAAACCCCAATTTTTAGTCATTCCCAACATACATGTCAAATACCAGCCCGTTTAAAAAAATTCAATTTTCAACTTAAAATTTGTCGATGTCAAGGGAACAGCTATGGAATTGAGCCATTTTGACATTAAAATTTGAAAACATTTCAAATCGATTAATATTCGACATGCATGTTGGAAATGGCTAAAAAGTCAAGTTTCATCATGGTAACCCTTATAAATAATGGTCAAATGTATTTAAAAATCAATTTTACACGATATTGTTTTAGCGTATTAAGAAATATTTTTTAACTTAATTTGGTTACTATTTGAAGGGCTTAACATGATGAATCATCAATTTTTCTTCATTTCCAACATACACGTCGATATAGGCCCATTTAAAAAATTTCAATTTTCACCTCAAAATTTGTCGGTGTCCAAGGGAACACCTATTGAAATGAGCCATTTTCACATTAAAATTTCAAAACATTTCAATTCGATTAATATTCGACATGCATGTTGGAAATGGCTATATAGTCAAGTTTCATCATGGTAACCCCTATAAATAATGGTCAAATGTATTTAAAAATAAATTTTACACTATATTGTTTTAGGGTGTTAAGAAATATTTTTTAACTTGATTTAGTTATTATTTGAAGGGTTTAACATGGTGAAACCTCAATTTTTAGTCATTCCCAACATACATGTCAAATATCGGCCCGTTTAAAAAAATTCAATTTTCAACTTAAAATTTGTCGATGTCAAGGGAACAGTTTATGGAATTGAGCCATTTTGACATTAAAATTTGAAAACATTTCAAATCGATTAATATTCGACATGCATGTTGGATATTGCTAAAAAGTCGAGTTTCATCATGGTAACCAATATAAATAATGGTCAATTGTATTTAAAAATCAATTT
Organism: Linum usitatissimum; assembly: GCA_030674075.2. Classification (NCBI taxonomy): domain Eukaryota; kingdom Viridiplantae; phylum Streptophyta; class Magnoliopsida; order Malpighiales; family Linaceae; genus Linum; species Linum usitatissimum. Next base: position 20,560 of record JAUJYP020000320.1, read on the forward strand.
TACACGATATTGTTTTAGCGTATTAAGAAATATTTTTTAACTTGATTTGGTTACTATTTGAAGCACTTAACATGATGAATCATCAATGTTTTGTCATTTCCAAAATACACGTCTGATATAGGCCCATTTAAAAAATTTCAATTTTCACCTCAAAATTTGTCGGTGTCCTAGGGAACACTTATGGAATTGAGCCATTTTGACATTAAAATTTGAAAACATTTCAAATCGATTAATATTCGACATACATGTTGGAAATGGCTAAATAGTCAAGTTTCATCATGGTAACCCCTATAAATAATGGTCAAATGTATTTAAAAATCAAATTTACACTATATTGTTTTAGCGTATTAAGAAATATTTTTTAACGTGATTTAGTTATTATTTGAAGGATTTAACATGGTGAAACATCAAATTTTAGTCATCATGTCAAATATCAGCCCATTTAAAAATTTTCAATTTTGAACTTAAAATTTATCGGGGTTCAAGGGAACACCTATGGAATTGAGCCATTTTGACATTAAAATTTCAAAACATTTCAATTCGATTAATATTCGACATGCATGTTGGAAATGGCTAAATAGTCAAGTATAATCATGGTAACCCCTTTAAATAATGGTCAAATGTATTAAAAAATCAATTTTGCACTATATTGTTTTAGCGTGTTAAGAAATATTTTTTAACTTGATTTAGTTATTATTTGAAGGGTTTAACATGGTGAAACCTCAATTTTTAGTCATTCCCAACATACATGTCAAATATCAGCCCGTTTAAAAAAATTCAATTTTCAACTTAAAATTTGTCGATGTCCAAGGGAACAGCTATGGAATTGAGCCATTTTGACATTAAAATTTGAAAACATTTCAAATCGATTAATATTCGACATGCATGTTGGAAATGGCTAAAAAGTCAAGTTTCTTCATGGTAAACCTTATAAATAATGGTCAAATGTATTTAAAAATCAATTTTACACGATATTGTTTTAGCGTATTAAGAAATATTTTTTAACTTAATTTGGTTACTATTTGAAGGGCTTAACATGATGAATCATCAATTTTTCTTCATTTCCAACATACACGTCTAATATAGGCCCATTTAAAAAATTTCAATTTTCACTTCAAAATTTGTCGGTGTCCAAGGGAACACCTATTGAAATGAGCCATTTTCACATTAAAATTTCAAAACATTTCAATTCGATTAATATTCCACATGCATGTTGGAAATGGCTAAAAAGTCAAGTTTCATCATGGTAACCCCTATAAATAATGGTCAAATGTATTTAAAAATCAAATTTACACTATATTGTTTTAGCGTATTAAGAAATATTTTTTAACGTGATTTAGTTATTATTTGAAGGATTTAACATGGTGAAACCTCAAATTTTAGTCATTCCCAACATACATGTCAAATATCAGCCCATTTAAAAAATTTAGATTTTGAACTCAAAATTTGTCGGGGTTCAAGGGAACACCTATGGAATTGAGCCATTTTGACATTAAAATTTCAAAACATTTCAATTCGATTAATATTCGACATGCATGTTGGAAATGGCTAAATAGTCACGTATCATCATGGTAACCCCTATAAATAATGGTCAAATGTATTAAAAAATCAATTTTACACTATATTGTTTTAGCGTCTTAAGAAATATTTTTTAACTTGATTTAGTTATTATTTGAAGGGTTTAACATGGTGAAACCTCAATTTTTAGTCATTCCCAACATACATGTCAAATATCAGCCCATTTAAAAATTTTCAATTTTCAATTCAAAATTTGTCGGGGTTCAAGGGAACACCTATGGAATTGAGCCATTTTGACATTAAAATTTCAAAACATTTTAATTCGATTAATATTCGACATGCATGTTGGAAATGGCTAAATAGTCAAGTATCATCATGGTAACCCCTATAAATAATGGTCAAATGTATTTAAAAATCAATTTTACACTATATTGTTTTAGCGTGTTAAGAAATATTTTTTAACTTGATTTAGTTATTATTTGAAGGGTTTAACATGGTGAAACCTCAATTTTTAGTCATTCCCAACATACATGTCAAATATCGGCCCGTTTAAAAAAATTCAATTTTCAACTCAATATTTGTCGGTGTCCAAGGGAACAGCTATGGAATTGAGCCATTTTGACATTAAAATTTGAAAACATTTCAAATCGATTAATATTCGACATGCATGTTGGAAATGGCTAAAAAGTCAAGTTTCATCATGGTAACCCCTATAAATAATGGTCAAATGTATTTAAAAATCAATTTTACACGATATTGTTTTAGCGTATTAAGAAATATTTTTTAACTTGATTTGGTTACTATTTGAAGCGCTTAACATGATGAATCATCAATGTTTTGTCATTTCCAAAATACACGTCGATATAGGCCCATTTAAAAAATTTCAATTTTCACCTCAAAATTTGTCGGTGTCCTAGGGAACACTTATGGAATTGAGCCATTTTGACATTAAAATTTGAAAACATTTCAAATCGATTAATATTCGACATACATGTTGGAAATGGCTAAATAGTCAAGTTTCATCATGGTAACCCCTATAAATAATGGTCAAATGTATTTAAAAATCAAATTTACACTATATTGTTTTAGCGTATTAAGAAATATTTTTTAACGTGATTTAGTTATTATTTGAAGGATTTAACATGGTGAAACATCAAATTTTAGTCATCATGTCAAATATCAGCCCATTTAAAAATTTTCAATTTTGAACTTAAAATTTATCGGGGTTCAAGGGAACACCTATGGAATTGAGCCATTTTGACATTAAAATTTCAAAACATTTCAATTCGATTAATATTCGACATGCATGTTGGAAATGGCTAAATAGTCAAGTATAATCATGGTAACCCCTTTAAATAATGGTCAAATGTATTAAAAAATCAATTTTGCACTATATTGTTTTAGCGTGTTAAGAAATATTTTTTAACTTGATTTAGTTATTATTTGAAGGGTTTAACATGGTGAAACCTCAATTTTTAGTCATTCCCAACATACATGTCAAATATCAGCCCGTTTAAAAAAATTCAATTTTCAACTTAAAATTTGTCGATGTCAAGGGAACAGCTATGGAATTGAGCCATTTTGACATTAAAATTTGAAAACATTTCAAATCGATTAATATTCGACATGCATGTTGGAAATGGCTAAAAAGTCAAGTTTCTTCATGGTAAACCTTATAAATAATGGTCAAATGTATTTAAAAATCAATTTTACACGATATTGTTTTAGCGTATTAAGAAATATTTTTTAACTTAATTTGGTTACTATTTGAAGGGCTTAACATGATGAATCATCAATTTTTCTTCATTTCCAACATACACGTCTAATATAGGCCCATTTAAAAAATTTCAATTTTCACTTCAAAATTTGTCGGTGTCCAAGGGAACACCTATTGAAATGAGCCATTTTCACATTAAAATTTCAAAACATTTCAATTCGATTAATATTCCACATGCATGTTGGAAATGGCTAAAAAGTCAAGTTTCATCATGGTAACCCCTATAAATAATGGTCAAATGTATTTAAAAATCAAATTTACACTATATTGTTTTAGCGTATTAAGAAATATTTTTTAACGTGATTTAGTTATTATTTGAAGGATTTAACATGGTGAAACCTCAAATTTTAGTCATTCCCAACATACATGTCAAATATCAGCCCATTTAAAAAATTTAGATTTTGAACTCAAAATTTGTCGGGGTTCAAGGGAACACCTATGGAATTGAGCCATTTTGACATTAAAATTTCAAAACATTTCAATTCGATTAATATTCGACATGCATGTTGGAAATGGCTAAATAGTCACGTATCATCATGGTAACCCCTATAAATAATGGTCAAATGTATTAAAAAATCAATTTTACACTATATTGTTTTAGCGTCTTAAGAAATATTTTTTAACTTGATTTAGTTATTATTTGAAGGGTTTAACATGGTGAAACCTCAATTTTTAGTCATTCCCAACATACATGTCAAATATCAGCCCATTTAAAAATTTTCAATTTTCAATTCAAAATTTGTCGGGGTTCAAGGAACACTATGGAATTGAGCCATTTTGACATTAAAATTTCAAAACATTTTAATTCGATTAATATTCGACATGCATGTTGGAAATGGCTAAATAGTCAAGTATCATCATGGTAACCCCTATAAATAATGGTCAAATGTATTTAAAAATCAATTTTACACTATATTGTTTTAGCGTGTTAAGAAATATTTTTTAACTTGATTTAGTTATTATTTGAAGGGTTTAACATGGTGAAACCTCAATTTTTAGTCATTCCCAACATACATGTCAAATATCGGCCCGTTTAAAAAAATTCAATTTTCAACTCAATATTTGTCGGTGTCCAAGGGAACAGCTATGGAATTGAGCCATTTTGACATTAAAATTTGAAAACATTTCAAATCGATTAATATTCGACATGCATGTTGGAAATGGCTAAAAAGTCAAGTTTCATCATGGTAACCCCTATAAATAATGGTCAAATGTATTTAAAAATCAATTTTACACGATATTGTTTTAGCGTATTAAGAAATATTTTTTAACTTGATTTGGTTACTATTTGAAGCGCTTAACATGATGAATCATCAATGTTTTGTCATTTCCAAAATACACGTACGATATAGGCCCATTTAAAAAATTTCAATTTTCACCTCAAAATTTGTCGGTGTCCTAGGGAACACTTATGGAATTGAGCCATTTTGACATTAAAATTTGAAAACATTTCAAATCGATTAATATTCGACATACATGTTGGAAATGGCTAAATAGTCAAGTTTCATCATGGTAACCCCTATAAATAATGGTCAAATGTATTTAAAAATCAAATTTACACTATATTGTTTTAGCGTATTAAGAAATATTTTTTAACGTGATTTAGTTATTATTTGAAGGATTTAACATGGTGAAACATCAAATTTTAGTCATCATGTCAAATATCGGCCCATTTAAAAATTTTCAATTTTGAACTTAAAATTTATCGGGGTTCAAGGGAACACCTATGGAATTGAGCCATTTTGACATTAAAATTTCAAAACATTTCAATTCGATTAATATTCGACATGCATGTTGGAAATGGCTAAATAGTCAAGTATCATCATGGTAACCCCTATAAATAATGGTCAAATGTATTTAAAAATCAATTTTACACTATATTGTTTTAGCGTGTTAAGAAATATTTTTTAACTTGATTTAGTTATTATTTGAAGGGTTTAACATGGTGAAACCTCAATTTTTAGTCATTCCCAACATACATGTCAAATATCAGCCCGTTTAAAAAAATTCAATTTTCAACTCAATATTTGTCGGTGTCCAAGGGAACGACTATGGAATTGAGCCATTTTGACATTAAAATTTGAAAACATTTCAAATCGATTAATATTCAACATGCATGTTGGAAATGGCTAAAAAGTCAAGTTTCATCATGGTAACCCCTATAAATAATGGTCAAATGTATTTAAAAATCAATTTTACACGATATTGTTTTAGCGTATTAAGAAATATTTTTTAACTTGATTTGGTTACTATTTGAAGCGCTTAACATGATGAATCATCAATGTTTTGTCATTTCCAAAATACACGTCTGATATAGGCCCATTTAAAAAATTTCAATTTTCACCTCAAAATTTGTCGGTGTCCTAGGGAACACTTATGGAATTGAGCCATTTTGACATTAAAATTTGAAAACATTTCAAATCGATTAATATTCGACATACATGTTGGAAATGGCTAAATAGTCAAGTTTCATCATGGTAACCCCTATAAATAATGGTCAAATGTATTTAAAAATCAAATTTACACTATATTGTTTTAGCGTATTAAGAAATATTTTTTAACGTGATTTAGTTATTATTTGAAGGATTTAACATGGTGAAACATCAAATTTTAGTCATCATGTCAAATATCAGCCCATTTAAAAATTTTCAATTTTGAACTTAAAATTTATCGGGGTTCAAGGGAACACCTATGGAATTGAGCCATTTTGACATTAAAATTTCAAAACATTTCAATTCGATTAATATTCGACATGCATGTTGGAAATGGCTAAATAGTCAAGTATAATCATGGTAACCCCTTTAAATAATGGTCAAATGTATTAAAAAATCAATTTTGCACTATATTGTTTTAGCGTGTTAAGAAATATTTTTTAACTTGATTTAGTTATTATTTGAAGGGTTTAACATGGTGAAACCTCAATTTTTAGTCATTCCCAACATACATGTCAAATATCGGCCCGTTTAAAAAAATTCAATTTTCAACTTAAAATTTGTCGATGTCCAAGGGAACAGTATGGAATTGAGCCATTTTGACATTAAAATTTGAAAACATTTCAAATCGATTAATATTCGACATGCATGTTGGAAATGGCTAAAAAGTCAAGTTTCTTCATGGTAAACCTTATAAATAATGGTCAAATGTATTTAAAAATCAATTTTACACGATATTGTTTTAGCGTATTAAGAAATATTTTTTAACTTAATTTGGTTACTATTTGAAGGGCTTAACATGATGAATCATCAATTTTTCTTCATTTCCAACATACACGTCTAATATAGGCCCATTTAAAAAATTTCAATTTTCACTTCAAAATTTGTCGGTGTCCAAGGGAACACCTATTGAAATGAGCCATTTTCACATTAAAATTTCAAAACATTTCAATTCGATTAATATTCCACATGCATGTTGGAAATGGCTAAAAAGTCAAGTTTCATCATGGTAACCCCTATAAATAATGGTCAAATGTATTTAAAAATCAAATTTACACTATATTGTTTTAGCGTATTAAGAAATATTTTTTAACGTGATTTAGTTATTATTTGAAGGATTTAACATGGTGAAACCTCAAATTTTAGTCATTCCCAACATACATGTCAAATATCAGCCCATTTAAAAAATTTAGATTTTGAACTCAAAATTTGTCGGGGTTCAAGGGAACACTATGGAATTGAGCCATTTTGACATTAAAATTTCAAAACATTTCAATTCGATTAATATTCGACATGCATGTTGGAAATGGCTAAATAGTCACGTATCATCATGGTAACCCCTATAAATAATGGTCAAATGTATTAAAAAATCAATTTTACACTATATTGTTTTAGCGTCTTAAGAAATATTTTTTAACTTGATTTAGTTATTATTTGAAGGGTTTAACATGGTGAAACCTCAATTTTTAGTCATTCCCAACATACATGTCAAATATCAGCCCATTTAAAAATTTTCAATTTTCAATTCAAAATTTGTCGGGGTTCAAGGGAACACCTATGGAATTGAGCCATTTTGACATTAAAATTTCAAAACATTTTAATTCGATTAATATTCGACATGCATGTTGGAAATGGCTAAATAGTCAAGTATCATCATGGTAACCCCTATAAATAATGGTCAAATGTATTTAAAAATCAATTTTACACTATATTGTTTTAGCGTGTTAAGAAATATTTTTTAACTTGATTTAGTTATTATTTGAAGGGTTTAACATGGTGAAACCTCAATTTTTAGTCATTCCCAACATACATGTCAAATATCGGCCCGTTTAAAAAAATTCAATTTTCAACTCAATATTTGTCGGTGTCAAGGGAACGGCTATGGAATTGAGCCATTTTGACATTAAAATTTGAAAACATTTCAAATCGATTAATATTCGACATGCATGTTGGAAATGGCTAAAAAGTCAAGTTTCATCATGGTAACCCCTATAAATAATGGTCAAATGTATTTAAAAATCAATTTTACACGATATTGTTTTAGCGTATTAAGAAATATTTTTTAACTTGATTTGGTTACTATTTGAAGGGCTTAACATGATGAATCATCAATTTTTCTTCATTTCCAACATACACGTCTAATATAGGCCCATTTAAAAAATTTCAATTTTCACGTCAAAATTTGTCTGTGTCCAAGGGAACACCTATTGAAATGAGCCATTTTGACATGAAAATTTCAAAAAATTTCAAATCGATTAATATTCGACATTCATGTTGGAAATGGTTAAATAGTCAAGTTTCATCATGGTAACTATTATAAATAATGGTCGAATGTATTTAAAAATCAATTTTACACTATATTGTTTTATCGTGTTAAGAAATATTTTTTAACTTGATTTAGTTATTATTTGTAGTGTTTAACATGGTGAAACCTCAACTTTTAGTCATTCCAAACATACATGTCAAATATCGATCCGTTTAAAAAAATTAAATTTTCAACTATAAATTTGTAGGTGTCCAAGGGAACGGCTATGGAATTGAGCCATTTTGACATTAAAATTTGAAAACATTTCAAATCGATTAATATTCGACATGCATGTTGGAAATGGCTAAAAAGTCAAGTTTCATCATGGTAACCCCTATAAATAATGGTCAAATGTATTTAAAAATCAATTTTACACGATATTGTTTTAGCGTATTAAGAAATATTTTTAAACTTGATTTGGTTACTATTTGAAGGGCTTAACATGATGAATCATCAATTTTTCTTCATTTCCAACATACACGTCTAATATAGGCCCATTTAAAAAATTTCAATTTTCACTTCAAAATTTGTCGGTGTCCAAGGGAACACCTATTGAAATGAGCCATTTTCACATTAAAATTTCAAAACATTTCAATTCGATTAATATTCCACATGCATGTTGGAAATGGCTAAAAAGTCAAGTTTCATCATGGTAACCCCTATAAATAATGGTCAAATGTATTTAAAAATCAAATTTACACTATATTGTTTTAGCGTATTAAGAAATATTTTTTAACGTGATTTAGTTATTATTTGAAGGATTTAACATGGTGAAACCTCAAATTTTAGTCATTCCCAACATACATGTCAAATATCAGCCCATTTAAAAAATTTAGATTTTGAACTCAAAATTTGTCGGGGTTCAAGGGAACACCTATGGAATTGAGCCATTTTGACATTAAAATTTCAAAACATTTCAATTCGATTAATATTCGACATGCATGTTGGAAATGGCTAAATAGTCACGTATCATCATGGTAACCCCTATAAATAATGGTCAAATGTATTAAAAAATCAATTTTACACTATATTGTTTTAGCGTCTTAAGAAATATTTTTTAACTTGATTTAGTTATTATTTGAAGGGTTTAACATGGTGAAACCTCAATTTTTAGTCATTCCCAACATACATGTCAAATATCGGCCCATTTAAAAATTTTCAATTTTCAATTCAAAATTTGTCGGGGTTCAAGGGAACACCTATGGAATTGAGCCATTTTGACATTAAAATTTCAAAACATTTTAATTCGATTAATATTCGACATGCATGTTGGAAATGGCTAAATAGTCAAGTATCATCATGGTAACCCCTATAAATAATGGTCAAATGTATTTAAAAATCAATTTTACACTATATTGTTTTAGCGTGTTAAGAAATACTTTTTAACTTGATTTAGTTATTATTTGAAGGGTTTAACATGGTGAAACCTCAATTTTTAGTCATTCCCAACATACATGTCAAATATCAGCCCGTTTAAAAAAATTCAATTTTCAACTCAATATTTGTCGGTGTCCAAGGGAACAGCTATGGAATTGAGCCATTTTGACATTAAAATTTGAAAACATTTCAAATCGATTAATATTCGACATGCATGTTGGAAATGGCTAAAAAGTCAAGTTTCATCATGGTAACCCCTATAAATAATGGTCAAATGTATTTAAAAATCAATTTTACACGATATTGTTTTAGCGTATTAAGAAATATTTTTTAACTTGATTTGGTTACTATTTGAAGGGCTTAACATGATGAATCATCAATTTTTCTTCATTTCCAACATACACGTCTAATATAGGCCCATTTAAAAAATTTCAATTTTCACGTCAAAATTTGTCTGTGTCCAAGGGAACACCTATTGAAATGAGCCATTTTGACATGAAAATTTCAAAAAATTTCAAATCGATTAATATTCGACATTCATGTTGGAAATGGTTAAATAGTCAAGTTTCATCATGGTAACTATTATAAATAATGGTCGAATGTATTTAAAAATCAATTTTACACTATATTGTTTTATCGTGTTAAGAAATATTTTTTAACTTGATTTAGTTATTATTTGTAGTGTTTAACATGGTGAAACCTCAACTTTTAGTCATTCCAAACATACATGTCAAATATCGGTCCGTTTAAAAAAATTAAATTTTCAACTATAAATTTGTAGGTGTCCAAGGGAACGGCTATGGAATTGAGCCATTTTGACATTAAAATTTGAAAACATTTCAAATCGATTAATATTCGACATGCATGTTGGAAATGGCTAAAAAGTCAAGTTTCATCATGGTAACCCCTATAAATAATGGTCAAATGTATTTAAAAATCAATTTTACACGATATTGTTTTAGCGTATTAAGAAATATTTTTAAACTTGATTTGGTTACTATTTGAAGGGCTTAACATGATGAATCATCAATTTTTCTTCATTTCCAACACACACGTCTGATATAGGCCCATTTAATAAATTTCAATTTTCACCTCAAAATTTGTCGGTGTCCAAGGGAACACCTATTGAAATGAGCCATTTTCACATTAAAATTTCAAAACATTTCAATTCGATTAATATTCGACATGCATGTTGGAAATGGCTAAATAGTCAAGTTTCATCATGGTAACCCCTATAAATAATGGTCAAATGTATTTAAAAATAAATTTTACACTATATTGTTTTAGGGTATTAAGAAATAATTTTTAACTTGATTTAGTTATTATTTGAAGGGTTTAACATGGTGAAAACTCAATTTTTAGTCATTCCCAACATACATGTCAAATATCAGCCCGTTTAAAAAATTCAATTTTCAACTTAAAATTTGTCGATGTCCAAGGGAATAGCTATGGAATTGAGCCATTTTGACATTAAAATTTGAAAACATTTCAAATCGATTAATATTCGACATGCATGTTGGAAATGGCTAAAAAGTCGAGTTTCATCATGGTAACCCATATAAATAATGGTCTATTGTATTTAAAAATCAATTTTACACGATATTGTTTTAGCGTATTAAGAAATATTTTTTAACTTGATTTGGTTACTATTTGAAGCGCTTAACATGATGAATCATCAATGTTTTGTCATTTCCAAAATACACGTCTGATATAGGCCCATTTAAAAAATTTCAATTTTCACCTCAAAATTTGTCGATGTCCAAGGGAACACCTATTGAAATGAGCCATTTTGACATGAAAATTTCAAAAAATTTCAAATCGATTAATATTCGACATACATGTTGGAAATGGCTAAATAGTCAAGTTTCATCATGGTAACCCCTATAAATAATGGTCAAATGTAATTAAAAATCAAATTTACATTATATTGTTTTAGCGTATTAAGAAATATTTTTTAACGTGATTTAGTTATTATTTGAAAGATTTAACATGGTGAAAGCTCAAATTTTAGTCATTCCCAACATACATGTCAAATATCAGCCCATTTAAAAATTTTCAATTTTGAACTCAAAATTTGTCGGGGTTCAAGGGAACACCTATGGAATTGAGCCATTTTGACATTAAAATTTCAAAACATTTCAATTCGATTAATATTCGACATGCATGTTGGAAATGGCTAAATAGTCACGTATCATCATGGTAACCCCTATAAATAATGGTCAAATGTATTAAAAAATCAATTTTACACTATATTGTTTTAGCGTCTTAAGAAATATTTTTTAACTTGATTTAGTTATTATTTGAAGGGTTTAACATGGTGAAACCTCAATTTTTAGTCATTCCCAACATACATGTCAAATATCAGCCCATTTAAAAATTTTCAATTTTCAATTCAAAATTTGTCGGGGTTCAAGGGAACACCTATGGAATTGAGCCATTTTGACATTAAAATTTCAAAACATTTTAATTCGATTAATATTCGACATGCATGTTGGAAATGGCTAAATAGTCAAGTATCATCATGGTAACCCCTATAAATAATGGTCAAATGTATTTAAAAATCAATTTTACACTATATTGTTTTAGCGTGTTAAGAAATATTTTTTAACTTGATTTAGTTATTATTTGAAGGGTTTAACATGGTGAAACCTCAATTTTTAGTCATTCCCAACATACATGTCAAATATCAGCCCGTTTAAAAAAATTCAATTTTCAACTCAATATTTGTCGGTGTCCAAGGGAACAGCTATGGAATTGAGCCATTTTGACATTAAAATTTGAAAACATTTCAAATCGATTAATATTCGACATGCATGTTGGAAATTGCTAAAAAGTCAAGTTTCATCATGGTAACCCCTATAAATAATGGTCAAATGTATTTAAAAATCAATTTTACACGATATTGTTTTAGCGTATTAAGAAATATTTTTTAACTTGATTTGGTTACTATTTGAAGGGCTTAACATGATGAATCATCAATTTTTCTTCATTTCCAACATACACGTCTAATATAGGCCCATTTAAAAAATTTCAATTTTCACGTCAAAATTTGTCTGTGTCCAAGGGAACACCTATTGAAATGAGCCATTTTGACATGAAAATTTCAAAAAATTTCAAATCGATTAATATTCGACATTCATGTTGGAAATGGTTAAATAGTCAAGTTTCATCATGGTAACTATTATAAATAATGGTCGAATGTATTTAAAAATCAATTTTACACTATATTGTTTTATCGTGTTAAGAAATATTTTTTAACTTGATTTAGTTATTATTTGTAGTGTTTAACATGGTGAAACCTCAACTTTTAGTCATTCCAAACATACATGTCAAATATCAGTCCGTTTAAAAAAATTAAATTTTCAACTATAAATTTGTAGGTGTCCAAGGGAACAGCTATGGAATTGAGCCATTTTGACATTAAAATTTGAAAACATTTCAAATCGATTAATATTCGACATGCATGTTGGAAATGGCTAAAAAGTCAAGTTTCATCATGGTAACCCCTATAAATAATGGTCAAATGTATTTAAAAATCAATTTTACACGATATTGTTTTAGCGTATTAAGAAATATTTTTAAACTTGATTTGGTTACTATTTGAAGGGCTTAACATGATGAATCATCAATTTTTCTTCATTTCCAACACACACGTCTGATATAGGCCCATTTAAAAAATTTCAATTTTCACCTCAAAATTTGTCGGTGTCCAAGGGAACACCTATTGAAATGAGCAATTTTCACATTAAAATTTCAAAACATTTCAATTCGATTAATATTCGACATGCATGTTGGAAATGGCTAAATAGTCAAGTTTCATCATGGTAACCCCTATAAATAATGGTCAAATGTATTTAAAAATAAATTTTACACTATATTGTTTTAGGGTGTTAAGAAATAATTTTTAACTTGATTTAGTTATTATTTGAAGGGTTTAACATGGTGAAAACTCAATTTTTAGTCATTCCCAACATACATGTCAAATATCAGCCCGTTTAAAAAATTCAATTTTCAACTTAAAATTTGTCGATGTCCAAGGGAACAGCTATGGAATTGAGCCATTTTGACATTAAAATTTGAAAACATTTCAAATCGATTAATATTCGACATGCATGTTGGAAATGGCTAAAAAGTCGAGTTTCATCATGGTAACCCATATAAATAATGGTCTATTGTATTTAAAAATCAATTTTACACGATATTGTTTTAGCGTATTAAGAAATATTTTTTAACTTGATTTGGTTACTGTTTGAAGCGCTTAACATGATGAATCATCAATGTTTTGTCATTTCCAAAATACACGTCTGATATAGGCCCATTTAAAAAATTTCAATTTTCACCTCAAAATTTGTCGATGTCCAAGGGAACACCTATTGAAATGAGCCATTTTGACATGAAAATTTCAAACAATTTCAAATCGATTAATATTCGACATACATGTTGGAAATGGCTAAATAGTCAAGTTTCATCATGGTAACCCCTATAAATAATGGTCAAATGTAATTAAAAATCAAATTTACATTATATTGTTTTAGCGTATTAAGAAATATTTTTTAACGTGATTTAGTTATTATTTGAAAGATTTAACATGGTGAAAGCTCAAATTTTAGTCATTCCCAACATACATGTCAAATATCAGCCCATTTAAAAATTTTCAATTTTGAACTCAAAATTTGTCGGGGTTCAAGGGAACACCTATGGAATTGAGCCATTTTGACATTAAAATTTCAAAACATTTCAATTCGATTAATATTCGACATGCATGTTGGAAATGGCTAAATAGTCAAGTATCATCATGGTAACCCCTATAAATAATAGTCAAATGTATTAAAAAATAAATTTTACACTATATTGTTTTAGCGTGTTAAGAAATATTTTTTAACTTGATTTAGTTATTATTTGAAGGGTTTAACATGGTGAAACCTCAATTTTTAGTCATTCCCAACATACATGTCAAATATCAGCCCGTTTAAAAAAATTCAATTTTCAACTAAAAATTTGTCGGTGTCCAAGGGAACAGCTATGGAATTGAGCCATTTTGACATTAAAATTTGAAAACATTTCAAATCGATTAATATTCGACATGCATGTTGGAAATGGCTAAAAAGTCAAGTTTCATCATGGTAACCCCTATAAATAATGGTCAAATGTATTTAAAAATCAATTTTACACGATATTGTTTTAGCGTATTAAGAAATATTTTTTAACTTGATTTGGTTACTATTTGAAGGGCTTAACATGATGAATCATCAATTTTTCTTCATTTCCAACATACACGTCTAATATAGGCCCATTTAAAAAATTTCAATTTTCACCTCAAAATTTGTCGGTGTCCAAGGGAACACCTATTGAAATGAGCCATTTTGACATGAAAATTTCAAAAAATTTCAAATCGATTAATATTCGACATTCATGTTGGAAATGGTTAAATAGTCAAGTTTCATCATGGTAACTATTATAAATAATGGTCGAATGTATTTAAAAATCAATTTTACACTATATTGTTTTATCGTGTTAAGAAATATTTTTTAACTTGATTTAGTTATTATTTGTAGTGTTTAACATGGTGAAACCTCAACTTTTAGTCATTCCAAACATACATGTCAAATATCGGTCCGTTTAAAAAAATTAAATTTTCAACTATAAATTTGTAGGTGTCCAAGGGAACAGCTATGGAATTGAGCCATTTTGACATTAAAATTTGAAAACATTTCAAATCGATTAATATTCGACATGCATGTTGGAAATGGCTAAAAAACCAAGTTTCATCATGGTAACCCCTATAAATAATGGTCAAATGTATTTAAAAATCAATTTTACACGATATTGTTTTAGCGTATTAAGAAATATTTTTTAACTTGATTTGGTTACTATTTGAAGGGCTTAACATGATGAATCATCAATTTTTCTTCATTTCCAACATACACGTCTAATATAGGCCCATTTAAAAAATTTCAATTTTCACCTCAAAATTTGTCGGTGTCCAAGGGAACACCTATTGAAATGAGCCATTTTCACATTAAAATTTCAAAACATTTCAATTCGATTAATATTCGACATGCATGTTGGAAATGGCTAAATAGTCAAGTTTCATCATAGTAACCCCTATAAATAATGGTCAAATGTATTTAAAAATAAATTTTACACTATATTGTTTTAGGGTGTTAAGAAATATTTTTTTACTTGATTTAGTTATTATTTGAAGGGTTTAACATGGTGAAACCTCAATTTTTAGTCATTCCCAACATACATGTCAAATATCAGCCCGTTTAAAAAAATTCAATTTTCAACTTAAAATTTGTCGATGTCCAAGGGAACAGTTATGGAATTGAGCCATTTTGACATTAAAATTTGAAAACATTTCAAATCGATTAATATTCGACATGCATGTTGGAAATGGCTAAAAAGTCAAGTTTCATCATGGTAACCCTTATAAATAATGGTCAAATGTATTTAAAAATCAATTTTACACGATATTGTTTTAGCGTATTAAGAAATATTTTTTAACTTAATTTGGTTACTGTTTGAAGGGCTTAACATGATGAATCATCAATTTTTCTTCATTTCCAACATACACGTCTAATATAGGCCCATTTAAAAAATTTCAATTTTCACCTCAAAATTTGTCGGTGTCCAAGGAACACCTATTGAAATGAGCCATTTTCACATTAAAATTTCAAAACATTTCAATTCGATTAATATTCGACATGCATGTTGGAAATGGCTAAATAGTCAAGTATCATCATGGTAACCCCTATAAATAATGGTCAAATGTATTAAAAAATAAATTTTACACTATATTGTTTTAGCGTGTTAAGAAATATTTTTTAACTTGATTTAGTTATTATTTGAAGGGTTTAACATGGTGAAACCTCAATTTTTAGTCATTCCCAACATACATGTCAAATATCGGCCCGTTTAAAAAAATTCAATTTTCAACTTAAAATTTGTCGATGTCCAAGGGAACGAGTTATGGAATTGAGCCATTTTGACATTAAAATTTGAAAACATTTCAAATCGATTAATATTCGACATGCATGTTGGAAATGGCTAAAAAGTCAAGTTTCATCATGGTAACCCTTATAAATAATGGTCAAATGTATTTAAAAATAAATTTTACACTATATTGTTTTAGGGTGTTAAGAAATATTTTTTAACTTGATTTAGTTATTATTTGAAGGGTTTAACATGGTGAAACCTCAATTTTTAGTCATTCCCAACATACATGTCAAATATCGGCCCGTTTAAAAAAATTCAATTTTGAACTTAAAATTTGTCGATGTCCAAGGGAACGGCTATGGAATTGAGCCATTTTGACATTAAAATTTGAAAACATTTCAAATGGATTAATATTCGACATGCATGTTGGAAATGGCTAAAAAGTCAAGTTTCATCATGGTAACCCTTATAAATAATGGTCAAATGTATTTAAAAATCAATTTTACACGATATTGTTTTAGCGTATTAAGAAATATTTTTTAACTTAATTTGGTTACTATTTGAAGGGCTTAACATGATGAATCATCAATTTTTCTTCATTTCCAACATACACGTCGATATAGGCCCATTTAAAAAATTTCAATTTTCACTTCAAAATTTGTTGGTGTCCAAGGGTACACCTATTGAAATGAGCCATTTTCACATTAAAATTTCAAAACATTTCAATTCGATTAATATTCGACATGCATGTTGGAAATGGCTAAATAGTCAAGTTTCATCATGGTAACCCCTATAAATAATGGTCAAATGTATTTAAAAATAAATTTTACACTATATTGTTTTAGGGTGTTAAGAAATATTTTTTAACTTGATTTAGTTATTATTTGAAGGGTTTAACATGGTGAAACCTCAATTTTTAGTCATTCCCAACATACATGTCAAATATCAGCCCGTTTAAAAAAATTCGATTTTGAACTTAAAATTTGTCGATGTCCAAGGGAACAGCTATGGAATTGAGCCATTTTGACATTAAAATTTGAAAACATTTCAAATCGATTAATATTCGACATGCATGTTGGAAATGGCTAAAAAGTCAAGTTTCATCATGGTAACCCTTATAAATAATGGTCAAATGTATTTAAAAATCAATTTTACACGATATTGTTTTAGCGTATTAAGAAATATTATATAACTTAATTTGGTTACTATTTGAAGGGCTTAACATGATGAATCATCAATTTTTCTTCATTTCCAACATACACGTCGATATAGGCCCATTTCAAAAATTTCAATTTTCACCTCAAAATTTGTCGGTGTCCAAGGGAACACCTATTGAAATGAGCAATTTTGACATGAAAATTTCAAAAAATTTCAAATTGATTAATATTCGATATGGATGTTGGAAATGGCTAAATAGTCATGTTTCATCATGGTAACCCATATAAATAATGGTCAAATGTATTTAAAAATAAATTTTACACTATATTGTTTTAGGGTGTTAAGAAATATTTTTTAACTTGATTTAGTTATTATTTGAAGGGTTTAACATGGTGAAACCTCAATTTTTAGTCATTCCCAACATACATGTCAAATATCAGCCCGTTTAAAAAAATTCAATTTTGTACTTAAAATTTGTCGATGTCCAAGGGAACAGCTATGGAATTGAGCCATTTTGACATTAAAATTTGAAAACATTTCAAATGGATTAATATTCGACATGCATGTTGGAAATGGCTAAAAAGTCAAGTTTCATCATGGTAACCCTTATAAATAATGGTCAAATGTATTTAAAAATCAATTTTACACGATATTGTTTTAGCGTATTAAGAATTATTTTTTAACTTAATTTGGTTACTATTTGAAGGGCTTAACATGATGAATCATCAATTTTTCTTCATTTCCAACATACACGTCTGATATAGGCCCATTTAAAAAATTTCAATTTTCACTTCAAAATTTGTTGGTGTCCAAGGGTACACCTATTGAAATGAGCCATTTTCACATTAAAATTTCAAAACATTTCAATTCGATTAATATTCGACATGCATGTTGGAAATGGCTAAATAGTCAAGTTTCATCATGGTAACCCCTATAAATAATGGTCAAATGTATTTAAAAATAAATTTTACACTATATTGTTTTAGGGTGTTAAGAAATATTTTTTAACTTGATTTAGTTATTATTTGAAGGGTTTAACATGGTGAAACCTCAATTTTTAGTCATTCCCAACATACATGTCAAATATCGGCCCGTTTAAAAAAATTCGATTTTGAACTTAAAATTTGTCGATGTCCAAGGGAACGGCTATGGAATTGAGCCATTTTGACATTAAAATTTGAAAACATTTCAAATCGATTAATATTCGACATGCATGTTGGAAATGGCTAAAAAGTCAAGTTTCATCATGGTAACCCTTATAAATAATGGTCAAATGTATTTAAAAATCAATTTTACACGATATTGTTTTAGCGTATTAAGAAATATTATATAACTTAATTTGGTTACTATTTGAAGGGCTTAACATGATGAATCATCAATTTTTCTTCATTTCCAACATACACGTCTGATATAGGCCCATTTCAAAAATTTCAATTTTCACCTCAAAATTTGTCGGTGTCCAAGGGAACACCTATTGAAATGAGCAATTTTGACATGAAAATTTCAAAAAATTTCAAATTGATTAATATTCGATATGGATGTTGGAAATGGCTAAATAGTCATGTTTCATCATGGTAACCCATATAAATAATGGTCAAATGTATTTAAAAATCAATTTTACACTATATTGTTTTAGCGTGTTAAGAAATATTTTTTAACTTCATTTAGTTATTATTTGAAGGGTTTAACATGGTGAAACCCCAATTTTTAGTCATTCCCAACATACATGTCAAATATCAGCCCGTTTAAAAAAATTCAATTTTCAACTTAAAATTTGTCGATGTCCAAGGGAACGGCTACGGGAATTGAGCCATTTTGACATTAAAATTTGAAAACATTTCAAATCGATTAATATTCGACATGCATGTTGGAAATGGCTAAAAAGTCAAGTTTCATCATGGTAACCCATATAAATAATGGTCAAATGTATTTAAAAATCAAGTTTACACGATATTGTTTTAGCGTATTAAGAAATATTTTTTAACTTGATTTGGTTACTATTTGAAGCACTTAACATGATGGATCATCAATGTTTTGTCACTTCCAAAATACACGTCTGATATAGGCCCATTTAAAAAATTTCAATTTTCACCTCAAAATTTGTCGGTGTCCAAGGGAACACCTATTGAAATGAGCCATTTTGACAAGAAAATTTCAAAATATTTCAAATCGATTAATATTCGACACACATGTTGGAAATGGCTAAATAGTCAAGTTTCATCATGGTAACCCCTATAAATAATGGTCAAATGTATTTAAAAATCAATTTTACACGATATTGTTTTAGCGTATTACGAAATATTATATAACTTAATTTGGTTACTATTTGAAGGGCTTAACATGATGAATCATCAATTTTTCTTCATTTCCAAGATACACGTCTGATATAGGCCCATTTAAAAAATTTCAATTTTCACCTCAAAATTTGTCGGTGTCCAAGGAAACACCTATTGAAATGAGCAATTTTGACATGAAAATTTCAAAAAATTTCAAATTGATTAATATTCGACATGGATGTTGGAAATGGCTAAATAGTCAAGTTTCATCATGGTAACCCATATAAATAATGGTCAAATGTATTTAAAAATCAATTTTACACTATATTGTTTTAGCGTGTTAAGAAATATTTTTTAACTTCATTTAGTTATTATTTGAAGGGTTTAACATGGTGAAACCCCAATTTTTAGTCATTCCCAACATACATGTCAAATATCAGCCCGTTTAAAAAAATTCAATTTTCAACTTAAAATTTGTCGATGTCCAAGGGAACAGCTACGGAATTGAGCCATTTTGACATTAAAATTTGAAAACATTTCAAATCGATTAATATTCGACATGCATGTTGGAAATGGCTAAAAAGTCAAGTTTCACCATGGTAACCCTTATAAATAATGGTCAAATGTATTTAAAAATCAATTTTACACGATATTGTTTTAGCGTATTAAGAAATATTATATAACTTAATTTGGTTACTATTTGAAGGGCTTAACATGATGAATCATCAATTTTTCTTCATTTCCAACATACACGTCTGATATAGGCCCGTTTAAAAAAATTCCATTTTCAACTTAAAATTTGTCGATGTCCAAGGGAACAGCTACGGAATTGAGCCATTTTGACATTAAAATTTGAAAAAATTTCAAATCGATTAATATTCGACATGCATGTCGGAAATGGCTAAAAAGTCAAGTTTCATCATGGTAACCCATATAAATAATGGTCAAATGTATTTAAAAATCAATTTTACACGATATTGTTTTAGCGTATTAAGAAATATTTTTGAACTTGATTTGGTTACTATTTGAAGCGCTTAACATGATGAATCATCAATGTTTTGTCATTTCCAAAATACCCGTCTGATATAGGCCCATTTAAAGAATTTCAATTTTCACCTCAAAATTTGTCGGTGTCCAAGGGAACACCTATTGAAATGAGCCATTGTCACATTAAAATTTCAAAACATTTCAATTCGATTAATATTCGACATGCATGTTGGAAATGGCTAAATAGTCAAGTTTCATCATGGTAACCCCTATAAATAATGGTCAAATGTATTTAAAAATAAATTTTACACTATATTGTTTTAGGGTGTTAAGAAATATTTTTTAACTTGATTTAGTTATTATTTGAAGGGTTTAACATGGTGAAACCTCAATTTTTAGTCATTCCCAACATACATGTCAACTATCAGCCCGTTTAAAAAAATTCAATTTTGAACTTAAAATTTGTCGATGTCCAAGGGAACAGCTATGGAATTGAGCCATTTTGACATTAAAATTTGAAAACATTTCAAATGGATTAATATTCGACATGCATGTTGGAAATGGCTAAAAAGTCAAGTTTCATCATGGTAACCCTTATAAATAATGGTCAAATGTATTTAAAAATCAATTTTACACGATATTGTTTTAGCGTATTAAGAAATATTTTTTAACTTAATTTGGTTACTATTTGAAGGGCTTAACATGATGAATCATCAATTTTTCTTCATTTCCAACATACACGTCTGATATAGGCCCATTTAAAAAATTTCAATTTTCACTTCAAAATTTGTTGGTGTCCAAGGGTACACCTATTGAAATGAGCCATTTTCACATTAAAATTTCAAAACATTTCAATTCGATTAATATTCGACATGCATGTTGGAAATGGCTAAATAGTCAAGTTTCATCATGGTAACCCCTATAAATAATGGTCAAATGTATTTAAAAATAAATTTTACACTATATTGTTTTAGGGTGTTAAGAAATATTTTTTAACTTGATTTAGTTATTATTTGAAGGGTTTAACATGGTGAAACCTCAATTTTTAGTCATTCCCAACATACATGTCAAATATCAGCCCGTTTAAAAAAATTCAATTTTCAACTTAAAATTTGTCGATGTCCAAGGGAACAGTTATGGAATTGAGCCATTTTGACATTAAAATTTGAAAAAATTTCAAATCGATTAATATTCGACATGCATGTTGGAAATGGCTAAAAAGTCAAGTTTCATCATGGTAACCCATATAAATAATGGTCAAATGTATTTAAAAATCAATTTTACACGATATTGTTTTAGCGTATTAAGAAATATTTTTTAACTTGATTTGGTTACTATTTGAAGCGCTTAACATGATGAATCATCAATGTTTTGTCATTTCCAAAATAAACCGTTTGATATAGGCCCATTTAAAAAATTTCAATTTTCACCTCAAAATTTGTCGGTGTCCAAGGGAACACCTATTGAAATGAACCATTTTCACATTAAAATTTCAAAACATTTCAATTAGATTAATATTTGCCATGCATGTTGGAAATGGCTAAATAGTCAAGTTTCATCATGGTAACCCCTATAAATAATGGTCAAATGTATTTAAAAATAAATTTTACACTATATTGTTTTAGGGTGTTAAGAAATATTTTTTAACTTGATTTAGTTATTATTTGAAGGGTTTAACATGGTGAAACCTCAATTTTTAGTCATTTCCAACATACATGTCAAATATCAGCCCGTTTAAAAAAATTCAATTTTCAACTTAAAATTTGTCGATGTCCAAGGGAACAGCTATGGAATTGAGCCATTTTGACATTAAAATTTGAAAACATTTCAAATCGATTAATATTCGACATGCATGTTGGAAATGGCTAAAAAGTCAAGTTTCATCATGGTAACCCTTATAAATAATGGTCAAATGTATTTAAAAATCAATTTTACACGATATTGTTTTAGCGTATTAAGAAATATTTTTTAACTTAATTTGGTTACTATTTGAAGGGCTTAACATGATGAATCATCAATTTTTCTTCATTTCCAACATACACGTCTGATATAGGCCCATTTAAAAAATTTCAATTTTCACCTCAAAATTTGTCGGTGTCCAAGGGAACATCTATTGAAATGAGCCATTTTCACATTAAAATTTCAAAACATTTCAATTCGATTAATATTCGACATGCATGTTGGAAATGGCTAAATAGTCAAGTTTCATCATGGTAACCCCTATAAATAATGGTCAAATGTATTTAAAAATAAATTTTACACTATATTGTTTTAGGGTGTTAAGAAATATTTTTTAACTTGATTTAGTTATTATTTGAAGGGTTTAACATGGTGAAACCTCAATTTTTAGTCATTCCCAACATACATGTCAAATATCAGCCCGTTTAAAAAAATTCAATTTTCAACTTAAAATTTGTCGATGTCCAAGGGAACAGCTATGGAATTGAGCCATTTTGACATTAAAATTTGAAAACATTTCAAATGGATTAATATTCGACATGCATGTTGGAAATGGCTAAAAAGTCAAGTTTCATCATGGTAACCCTTATAAATAATGGTCAAATGTATTTAAAAATCAATTTTACACGATATTGTTTTAGCGTATTAAGAAATATTTTTTAACTTAATTTGGTTACTATTTGAAGGGCTTAACATGATGAATCATCAATTTTTCTTCATTTCCAACATACACGTCGATATAGGCCCATTTAAAAAATTTCAATTTTCACTTCAAAATTTGTTGGTGTCCAAGGGTACACCTATTGAAATGAGCCATTTTCACATTAAAATTTCAAAACATTTCAATTCGATTAATATTCGACATGCATGTTGGAAATGGCTAAATAGTCAAGTTTCATCATGGTAACCCCTATAAATAATGGTCAAATGTATTTAAAAATAAATTTTACACTATATTGTTTTAGGGTGTTAAGAAATATTTTTTAACTTGATTTAGTTATTATTTGAAGGGTTTAACATGGTGAAACCTCAATTTTTAGTCATTCCCAACATACATGTCAAATATCAGCCCGTTTAAAAAAATTCAATTTTCAACTTAAAATTTGTCGATGTCCAAGGGAACAGCTATGGAATTGAGCCATTTTGACATTAAAATTTGAAAAAATTTCAAATCGATTAATATTCGACATGCATGTTGGAAATGGCTAAAAAGTCAAGTTTCATCATGGTAACCCATATAAATAATGGTCAAATGTATTTAAAAATCAATTTTACACGATATTGTTTTAGCGTATTAAGAAATATTTTTTAACTTGATTTGGTTACTATTTGAAGCGCTTAACATGATGAATCATCAATGTTTTGTCATTTCCAAAATAAACCGTTTGATATAGGCCCATTTAAAAAATTTCAATTTTCACCTCAAAATTTGTCGGTGTCCAAGGGAACACCTATTGAAATGAACCATTTTCACATTAAAATTTCAAAACATTTCAATTAGATTAATATTTGCCATGCATGTTGGAAATGGCTAAATAGTCAAGTTTCATCATGGTAACCCCTATAAATAATGGTCAAATGTATTTAAAAATAAATTTTACACTATATTGTTTTAGGGTGTTAAGAAATATTTTTTAACTTGATTTAGTTATTATTTGAAGGGTTTAACATGGTGAAACCTCAATTTTTAGTCATTTCCAACATACATGTCAAATATCAGCCCGTTTAAAAAAATTCAATTTTCAACTTAAAATTTGTCGATGTCCAAGGGAACAGCTATGGAATTGAGCCATTTTGACATTAAAATTTGAAAACATTTCAAATCGATTAATATTCGACATGCATGTTGGAAATGGCTAAAAAGTCAAGTTTCATCATGGTAACCCTTATAAATAATGGTCAAATGTATTTAAAAATCAATTTTACACGATATTGTTTTAGCGTATTAAGAAATATTTTTTAACTTAATTTGGTTACTATTTGAAGGGCTTAACATGATGAATCATCAATTTTTCTTCATTTCCAACATACACGTCTGATATAGGCCCATTTAAAAAATTTCAATTTTCACCTCAAAATTTGTCGGTGTCCAAGGGAACATCTATTGAAATGAGCCATTTTCACATTAAAATTTCAAAACATTTCAATTCGATTAATATTCGACATGCATGTTGGAAATGGCTAAATAGTCAAGTTTCATCATGGTAACCCCTATAAATAATGGTCAAATGTATTTAAAAATAAATTTTACACTATATTGTTTTAGGGTGTTAAGAAATATTTTTTAACTTGATTTAGTTATTATTTGAAGGGTTTAACATGGTGAAACCTCAATTTTTAGTCATTCCCAACATACATGTCAAATATCGGCCCGTTTAAAAAAATTCAATTTTCAACTTAAAATTTGTCGATGTCCAAGGGAACGGCTATGGAATTGAGCCATTTTGACATTAAAATTTGAAAACATTTCAAATGGATTAATATTCGACATGCATGTTGGAAATGGCTAAAAAGTCAAGTTTCATCATGGTAACCCTTATAAATAATGGTCAAATGTATTTAAAAATCAATTTTACACGATATTGTTTTAGCGTATTAAGAAATATTTTTTAACTTAATTTGGTTACTATTTGAAGGGTTTAACATGATGAATCATCAATTTTTCTTCATTTCCAACATACACGTCTGATATAGGCCCATTTAAAAAATTTCAATTTTCACCTCAAAATTTGTCGGTGTCCAAGGGAACATCTATTGAAATGAGCCATTTTCACATTAAAATTTCAAAACATTTCAATTCGATTAATATTCGACATGCATGTTGGAAATGGCTAAATAGTAAAGTTTCATCATGGTAACCCCTATAAATAATGGTCAAATGTATTTAAAAATAAATTTTACACTATATTGTTTTAGGGTGTTAAGAAATATTTTTTAACTTGATTTAGTTATTATTTGAAGGGTTTAACATGGTGAAACCTCAATTTTTAGTCATTCCCAACATACATGTCAAATATCGGCCCGTTTAAAAAAAATTCAATTTTCAACTTAAAATTTGTCGATGTCCAAGGGGAATGACTATGGAATTGAGCCATTTTGACATTAAAATTTGAAAAAATTTCAAATCGATTAATATTCGACATGCATGTTGGAAATGGCTAAATAGTCAAGTTTCATCATGGTAACCCCTATAAATAATGGTCAAATGTATTTAAAAATAAATTTTACACTATATTGTTTTAGGGTGTTAAGAAATATTTTTTAACTTGATTTAGTTATTATTTGAAGGGTTTAACATGGTGAAACCTCAATTTTTAGTCATTCCCAACATACATGTCAAATATCGGCCCGTTTAAAAAAATTCAATTTTCAACTTAAAATTTGTCGATGTCCAAGGGAACGGCTATGGAATTGAGCCATTTTGACATTAAAATTTGAAAACATTTCAAATGGATTAATATTCGACATGCATGTTGGAAATGGCTAAAAAGTCAAGTTTCATCATGGTAACCCTTATAAATAATGGTCAAATGTATTTAAAAATCAATTTTACACGATATTGTTTTAGCGTATTAAGAAATATTTTTTAACTTAATTTGGTTACTATTTGAAGGGCTTAACATGATGAATCATCAATTTTTCTTCATTTCCAACATACACGTCTGATATAGGCCCATTTAAAAAATTTCAATTTTCACCTCAAAATTTGTCGGTGTCCAAGGGAACATCTATTGAAATGAGCCATTTTCACATTAAAATTTCAAAACATTTCAATTCGATTAATATTCGACATGCATGTTGGAAATGGCTAAATAGTCAAGTTTCATCATGGTAACCCCTATAAATAATGGTCAAATGTATTTAAAAATAAATTTTACACTATATTGTTTTAGGGTGTTAAGAAATATTTTTTAACTTGATTTAGTTATTATTTGAAGGGTTTAACATGGTGAAACCTCAATTTTTAGTCATTCCCAACATACATGTCAAATATCAGCCCGTTTAAAAAAATTCAATTTTCAACTTAAAATTTGTCGATGTCCAAGGGAACAGCTATGGAATTGAGCCATTTTGACATTAAAATTTGAAAAAATTTCAAATCGATTAATATTCGACATGCATGTTGGAAATGGCTAAAAAGTCAAGTTTCATCATGGTAACCCATATAAATAATGGTCAAATGTATTTAAAAATCAATTTTACACGATATTGTTTTAGCGTATTAAGAAATATTTTTTAACTTGATTTGGTTACTATTTGAAGCGCTTAACATGATGAATCATCAATGTTTTGTCATTTCCAAAATAAACCGTTTGATATAGGCCCATTTAAAAAATTTCAATTTTCACCTCAAAATTTGTCGGTGTCCAAGGGAACACCTATTGAAATGAACCATTTTCACATTAAAATTTCAAAACATTTCAATTAGATTAATATTTGCCATGCATGTTGGAAATGGCTAAATAGTCAAGTTTCATCATGGTAACCCCTATAAATAATGGTCAAATGTATTTAAAAATAAATTTTACACTATATTGTTTTAGGGTGTTAAGAAATATTTTTTAACTTGATTTAGTTATTATTTGAAGGGTTTAACATGGTGAAACCTCAATTTTTAGTCATTTCCAACATACATGTCAAATATCGGCCCGTTTAAAAAAAATTCAATTTTCAACTTAAAATTTGTCGATGTCCAAGGGAACACGTATGGAATTGAGCCATTTTGACATTAAAATTTGAAAACATTTCAAATCGATTAATATTCGACATGCATGTTGGAAATGGCTAAAAAGTCAAGTTTCATCATGGTAACCCTTATAAATAATGGTCAAATGTATTTAAAAATCAATTTTACACGATATTGTTTTAGCGTATTAAGAAATATTATATAACTTAATTTGGTTACTATTTGAAGGGCTTAACATGATGAATCATCAATTTTTCTTCATTTCCAACATACACGTATGATATAGGGCCATTTAAAAAATTTCAATTTTCACCTCAAAATTTGTCGGTGTCCAAGGGATCAGCTACGGAATTGAGCCATTTTGACATTAAAATTTGAAAACATTTCAAATCGATTAATATTCGACATGCATGTTGGAAATGGCTAAAAAGTCAAGTTTCATCATGGTAACCCTTATAAATAATGGTCAAATGTATTTAAAAATCAATTTTACACGATATTGTTTTAGCGTATTAAGAAATATTTTTTAACTTAATTTGGTTACTATTTGAAGGGCTTAACATGATGAATCATCAATTTTTCTTCATTTCCAACATACACGTCTGATATAGGCCCATTTAAAAAATTTCAATTTTCACCTCAAAATTTGTCGGTGTCCAAGGGAACATCTATTGAAATGAGCCATTTTCACATTAAAATTTCAAAACATTTCAATTCGATTAATATTCGACATGCATGTTGGAAATGGCTAAATAGTCAAGTTTCATCATGGTAACCCCTATAAATAATGGTCAAATGTATTTAAAAATAAATTTTACACTATATTGTTTTAGGGTGTTAAGAAATATTTTTTAACTTAATTTAGTTATTATTTGAAGGGTTTAACATGGTGAAACCTCAATTTTTAGTCATTCCCAACATACATGTCAAATATCAGCCCGTTTAAAAAAATTCAATTTTCAACTTAAAATTTGTCGATGTCCAAGGGAACAACTACGGAATTGAGCCATTTTGACATTAAAATTTGAAAACATTTCAAATCGATTAATATTCGACATGCATGTTGGAAATGGCTAAAAAGTCATGTTTCATCATGGTAACCCATATAAATAATGGTCAAATGTATTTAAAAATCAATTTTACACGATATTGTTTTAGCGTATTAAGAAATATTTTTTAACTTGATTTGGTTACTATTTGAAGCGCTTAACATGATGAATCATCAATGTTTTGTCATTTCCAAAATACACGTCTGATATAGGCCCATTTAAAAAATTTTAATTTTCACCTCAAAATTTGTCGGTGTCCAAGGGAACACCTATTGAAATGAGCCATTTTGACATGAAAATTTCAAAAAAATTCAAATCGATTAATATTCGACATACATGTTGGAAATGGCTAAATAGTCAAGTTTCATCATGGTAACTATTATAAATAATGGTCGAATGTATTTAAAAATTAATTTTACACTATATTGTTTTATCGTGTTAAGAAATATTTTTTAACTTGATTTGGTTATGATTTGAAGGGTTTAACATGGTGAAACCTCAATTTTTAGTCATTCCCAACATACATGTCAAATATCGCCCGTTTAAAAAAATTCAATTTTCAACTCAAAATTTGTCGGTGTCCATGGGAACAGCTATGGAATTGAGCCATTTTGACATTAAAATTTGAAAACATTTCAAATCGATTAATATTCGACATGCATGTTGGAAATGGCTAAAAAGTCATGTTTCATCATGGTAACCCATATAAATAATGGTCAAATGTATTTAAAAATCAATTTTACACGATATTGTTTTAGCGTATTAAGAAATATTTTTTAACTTGATTTGGTTACTATTTGAAGCGCTTAACATGATGAATCATCAATGTTTTGTCATTTCCAAAATACACGTCGATATAGGCCCATTTAAAAAATTTCAATTTTCACCTCAAAATTTGTCGGTGTCCAAGGGAACACCTATTGAAATGAGCCATTTTGACATGAAAATTTCTAAGAAATTCAAATCGATTAATATTCGACATACATGTTGGAAATGGCTAAATAGTCAAGTTTCATCATGGTAACTATTATAAATAATGGTCGAATGTATTTAAAAATTAATTTTACACTATATTGTTTTATCGTGTTAAGAAATATTTTTTAACTTGATTTGGTTATGATTTGAAGGGTTTAACATGGTGAAACCTCAATTTTTAGTCATTCCCAACATACATGTCAAATATCAGCCCGTTTAAAAAAATTCAATTTTCAACTCAAAATTTGTCGGTGTCCATGGGAACAGCTATGGAATTGAGACATTTTGACATTAAAATTTGAAAACATTTCAAATCGATTAATATTCGACATGCATTTTGGAAATGGCTAAATAGTCATGTTTCATCATGGTAACCCCTATAAATAATGGTCAAATGTATTTAAAAATCAATTTTACACGATATTGTTTTAGCGTATTAAGAAATATTTTTTAACTTAATTTGGTTATTATTTGAAGGGCTTAACATGATGAATCATCAATTTTTCTTGATTTCCAACATAGACGTCGATATAGGCCCATTTAAAAAATTTCAATTTTCACCTCAAAATTTGTTGGTGTCCAAGGGAACACCTATTGAAATGAGCCATTTTCACATTAAAATTTCAAAACATTTCAATTCGATTAATATTCGACATGCATGTTGGAAATGGCTAAATAGTCAAGTTTCATCATGGTAACCCCTATAAATAATGGTCAAATGTATTTAAAAATAAATTTTACACTATATTGTTTTAGGGTGTTAAGAAATATTTTTTAACTTGATTTAGTTATTATTTGAAGGGTTTAACATGGTGAAACCTCAATTTTTAGTCATTCCCAACATACATGTCAAATATCGCCCGTTTAAAAAAATTCAATTTTCAACTTAAAATTTGTTGATGTCCAAGAGAACAGCTATGGAATTGAGCGATTTTGACATTAAAATTTGAAAACATTTCAAATCGATTAATATTCGACATGCATGTTGGAAATGGCTAAAAAGTCAAGTTTCATCATGGTAACCCTTATAAATAATGGTCAAATGTATTTAAAAATCAATTTTACACGATATTGTTTTAGCGTATTAAGAAATATTATATAACTTAATTTGGTTACTATTTGAAGGGCTTAACATGATGAATCATCAATTTTTCTTTATTTCCAACATACACGTCTGATATAGGGCCATTTATAAAATTTCAATTTTCACCTCAAAATTTGTCGGTGTCCAAGGGAACACCTATTGAAATGAGCAATTTTGACATGAAAATTTCAAAAAATTTCAAATTGATTAATATTCAACATGGATGTTGGAAATGGCTAAATAGTCAAGTTTCATCATGGTAACCCATATAAATAATGGTCAAATGTATTTAAAAATCAATTTTCCACTATATTAATTTAGCGTGTTAAGAAATATTTTTTAACTTGATTTAGTTATTATTTGAAGGGTTTAACATGGTGAAACCCCAATTTTTAGTCATTCCCAACATACATGTCAAATATCAGCCCGTTTAAAAAAATTCAATTTTCAACTTAAAATTTGTCGATGTCCAAGGGAACAACTACGGAATTGAGCCATTTTGACATTAAAATTTGAAAACATTTCAAATCGATTAATATTCGACATGCATGTTGGAAATGGCTAAAAAGTCATGTTTCATCATGGTAACCCATATAAATAATGGTCAAATGTATTTAAAAATCAATTTTACACGATATTGTTTTAGCGTATTAAGAAATATTTTTTAACTTGATTTGGTTACTATTTGAAGCGCTTAACATGATGAATCATCAATGTTTTGTCATTTCCAAAATACACGTCTGATATAGGCCCATTTAAAAAATTTCAATTTTCACCTCAAAATTTGTCGGTGTCCAAGGGAACACCTATTGAAATGAGCCATTTTGACATGAAAATTTCTAAGAAATTCAAATCGATTAATATTCGACATACATGTTGGAAATGGCTAAATAGTCAAGTTTCATCATGGTAACTATTATAAATAATGGTCGAATGTATTTAAAAATTAATTTTACACTATATTGTTTTATCGTGTTAAGAAATATTTTTTAACTTGATTTGGTTATGATTTGAAGGGTTTAACATGGTGAAACCTCAATTTTTAGTCATTCCCAACATACATGTCAAATATCAGCCCGTTTTAAAAAAATTCAATTTTCAACTCAAAATTTGTCGGTGTCCATGGGAACAGTATGGAATTGAGACATTTTGACATTAAAATTTGAAAACATTTCAAATCGATTAATATTCGACATGCATTTTGGAAATGGCTAAATAGTCATGTTTCATCATGGTAACCCCTATAAATAATGGTCAAATGTATTTAAAAATCAATTTTACACGATATTGTTTTAGCGTATTAAGAAATATTTTTTAACTTAATTTGGTTATTATTTGAAGGGCTTAACATGATGAATCATCAATTTTTCTTGATTTCCAACATAGACGTCTGATATAGGCCCATTTAAAAAATTTCAATTTTCACCTCAAAATTTGTTGGTGTCCAAGGGAACACCTATTGAAATGAGCCATTTTCACATTAAAATTTCAAAACATTTCAATTCGATTAATATTCGACATGCATGTTGGAAATGGCTAAATAGTCAAGTTTCATCATGGTAACCCCTATAAATAATGGTCAAATGTATTTAAAAATAAATTTTACACTATATTGTTTTAGGGTGTTAAGAAATATTTTTTAACTTGATTTAGTTATTATTTGAAGGGTTTAACATGGTGAAACCTCAATTTTTAGTCATTCCCAACATACATGTCAAATATCAGCCCGTTTAAAAAAATTCAATTTTCAACTTAAAATTTGTTGATGTCCAAGAGAACAGCTATGGAATTGAGCGATTTTGACATTAAAATTTGAAAACATTTCAAATCGATTAATATTCGACATGCATGTTGGAAATGGCTAAAAAGTCAAGTTTCATCATGGTAACCCTTATAAATAATGGTCAAATGTATTTAAAAATCAATTTTACACGATATTGTTTTAGCGTATTAAGAAATATTATATAACTTAATTTGGTTACTATTTGAAGGGCTTAACATGATGAATCATCAATTTTTCTTTATTTCCAACATACACGTCTGATATAGGGCCATTTATAAAATTTCAATTTTCACCTCAAAATTTGTCGGTGTCCAAGGGAACACCTATTGAAATGAGCAATTTTGACATGAAAATTTCAAAAAATTTCAAATTGATTAATATTCAACATGGATGTTGGAAATGGCTAAATAGTCAAGTTTCATCATGGTAACCCATATAAATAATGGTCAAATGTATTTAAAAATCAATTTTCCACTATATTAATTTAGCGTGTTAAGAAATATTTTTTAACTTGATTTAGTTATTATTTGAAGGGTTTAACATGGTGAAACCCCAATTTTTAGTCATTCCCAACATACATGTCAAATATCAGCCCGTTTAAAAAAATTCAATTTTCAACTTAAAATTTGTCGATGTCCAAGGGAACAACTACGGAATTGAGCCATTTTGACATTAAAATTTGAAAACATTTCAAATCGATTAATATTCGACATGCATGTTGGAAATGGCTAAAAAGTCATGTTTCATCATGGTAACCCATATAAATAATGGTCAAATGTATTTAAAAATCAATTTTACACGATATTGTTTTAGCGTATTAAGAAATATTTTTTAACTTGATTTGGTTACTATTTGAAGCGCTTAACATGATGAATCATCAATGTTTTGTCATTTCCAAAATACACGTCGATATAGGCCCATTTAAAAAATTTCAATTTTCACCTCAAAATTTGTCGGTGTCCAAGGGAACACCTATTGAAATGAGCCATTTTGACATGAAAATTTCAAAAAAATTCAAATAGATTAATATTCGACATACATGTTGGAAATGGCTAAATAGTCAAGTTTCATCATGGTAACTATTATAAATAATGGTCGAATGTATTTAAAAATCAATTTTACACTATATTGTTTTATCGTGTTAAGAAATATTTTTTAACTTGATTTGGTTATGATTTGAAGGGTTTAACATGGTGAAACCTCAATTTTTAGTCATTCCCAACATACATGTCAAATATCAGCCCGTTTAAAAAAATTCAATTTTCAACTCAAAATTTGTCGGTGTCCATGGGAACAGCTATGGAATTGAGCCATTTTGACATTAAAATTTGAAAACATTTCAAATCGATTAATATTCGACATGCATTTTGGAAATGGCTAAATAGTCATGTTTCATCATGGTAACCCCTATAAATAATGGTCAAATGTATTTAAAAATCAATTTTACACTATATTGTTTTAGCGTATTAAGAAATATTTTTTAACTTAATTTGGTTATTATTTGAAGGGCTTAACATGATGAATCATCAATTTTTCTTCATATCCAACATAGACGTCTGATATAGGCCCATTTAAAAAATTTCAATTTTCACCTCAAAATTTGTTGGTGTCCAAGGGAACACCTATTGAAATGAGCCATTTTCACATTAAAATTTCAAAACATTTCAATTCGATTAATATTCGACATGCATGTTGGAAATGGCTAAATAGTCAAGTTTCATCATGGTAACACCTATAAATAATGGTCAAATGTATTTAAAAATAAATTTTCCACTATATTGTTTGAGGGTGTTAAGAAATATTTTTTAACTTGATTTAGTTATTATTTGAAGGGTTTAACATGGTGAAACCTCAATTTTTAGTCATTCCCAACATACATGTCAAATATCAGCCCGTTTAAAAAAATTCAATTTTCAACTTAAAATTTGTCGATGTCCAAGGGAACAGCTATGGAATTGAGCCATTTTGACATTAAAATTTGAAAACATTTCAAATCGATTAATATTCGACATGCATGTTGTAAATGGCTAAAAAGTCAAGTTTCATAATGTAACCCTTATAAATAATGGTCAAATGTATTTAAAAATCAATTTTACACGATATTGTTTTAGCGTATTAAGAAATATTTTTTAACTTACTTTTGTTACTATTTGAAGGGCTTAACATGATGAATCATCAATTTTTCTTCATTTCCAACATACACGTCGATATAGGCCCATTTAAAAAATTTCAATTTTTACCTCAAAATTTGTCGGTGTCCAAGGGAACACCTATTGAAATGAGCAATTTTGACATGAAAATTTCAAAAAATTTCAAATTGATTAATATTCGACATGGATGTTGGAAATGGCTAAATAGTCAAGTTTCATCATGGTAACCCATATAAATAATGGTCAAATGTATTTAAAAATCAATTTTCCACTATATTAATTTAGCGTGTTAAGAAATATTTTTTAACTTGATTTAGTTATTATTTGAAGGGTTTAACATGGTGAAACCCCAATTTTTAGTCATTCCCAACATACATGTCAAATATCAGCCCGTTTAAAAAAAATCAATTTTCAACTTAAAATTTGTCGATGTCCAAGGGAACAACTACGGAATTGAGCCATTTTGACATTAAAATTTGAAAACATTTCAAATCGATTAATATTCGACATGCATGTTGGAAATGGCTAAAAAGTCAAGTTTCATCATGGTAACCCATATAAATAATGGTCAAATGTATTTAAAAATCAATTTTACACGATATTGTTTTAGCGTATTAAGAAATATTTTTTAACTTGATTTGGTTACTATTTGAAGCGCTTAACATGATGAATCATCAATGTTTTGTCATTTCCAAAATACACGTCTGATATAGGCCCATTTAAAAAATTTCAATTTTCACCTCAAAATTTGTCGGTGTCCAAGGGAACACCTATTGAAATGAGCCATTTTGACATGAAAATTTCAAAAAATTTCAAATCGATTAATATTCGACATACATGTTGGAAATGGCTAAATAGTCAAGTTTAATCATGGTAACCCCTATAAGTAATGGTCAAATGTATTTAAAAATCAATTTTACACTATATTGTTTTAGCGTATTAAGAAATATTTTTTAACGTGATTTGGTTATTATTTGAAGGGTTTAACATGGTGAGACCTCAAATTTTAGTCATTCCCAACATACTGTCAAATATCAGCCCATTTAAAAATTTTCAATTTTCAACTCAAAATTTGTCGGGGTTCAAGGGAACACGTATGGAATTGAGCCATTTTGACATTAAAATTTCAAAACATTTCAATTCGATTAATATTCGACATGCATGTTGGAAAAGGCTAAATAGTCAAGTATCATCATGGTAACCCCTATAAATAATGGTCAATGTATTTAAAAATCAATTTTACACTATATTGTTTTAGCGTGTTAAGAAATATTTTTTAAGTTGATTTAGTTATTATTTGAAGGGTTTAACATGGTGAAACCTCAATTTTTAGTCATTCCCAACATACATGTCAAATATCAGCCCGTTTAAAAAAATTCAATTTTCAACTCAAAATTTGTCGGTGTCCAAGGGAACAACTATGGAATTGAGCCATTTTGACATTAAAATTTGAAAACATTTCAAATCGATTAATATTCGACATGCATGTTGGAAATGGCTAAAAAGTCTAGTTTCATCATGGTAACCCCTATAAATAATGGTCAAATGTATTTAAAAATCAATTTTACACGATATTGTTTTAGCGTATTAAGTAATATTTTTTGACTTAATTTTGTTACTATTTGAAGGGCTTAACATGATGAATCATCAATTTTTCTTCATTTCCAACATACACGTCTAATATAGGCCCATTTAAAAAATTTCAATTTTCACCTCAAAATTTGTCGGTGTCCAAGGGAACACCTATTGAAATGAGCCATTTTCACATTAAAATTTCAAAACATTTCAATTCGATTAATATTCGACATGCATGTTGGAAATGGCTAAATAGTCAAGTTTCATCATGGTAACCCCTATAAATAATGGTCAAATGTATTTAAAAATAAATTTTACATTATATTGTTTTAGGGTGTTAAGAAATATTTTTTAACTTGATTTAGTTATTATTTGAAGGGTTTAACATGGTGAAACCCCAATTTTTAGTCATTCCCAACATACATGTCAAATATCAGCCCGTTTAAAAAAATTCAATTTTCAACTTAAAATTTGTCGATGTCCAAGGGAACAACTACGGAATTGAGCCATTTTGACATTAAAATTTGAAAACATTTCAAATCGATTAATATTCGACATGCATGTTGGAAATGGCTAAAAAGTCAAGTTTCATCATGGTAACCCATATAAATAATGGTCAAATGTATTTAAAAATCAATTTTACACGATATTGTTTTAGCGTATTAAGAAATATTTTTTAACTTGATTTGGTTACTATTTGAAGCGCTTAACATGATGAATCATCAATGTTTTGTCATTTCCAAAATACACGTCTGATATAGGCCCATTTAAAAAATTTCAATTTTCACCTCAAAATTTGTCGGTGTCCAAGGGAACACCTATTGAAATGAGCCATTTTGACATGAAAATTTCTAAGAAATTCAAATCGATTAATATTCGACATACATGTTGGAAATGGCTAAATAGTCAAGTTTCATCATGGTAACTATTATAAATAATGGTCGAATGTATTTAAAAATTAATTTTACACTATATTGTTTTATCGTGTTAAGAAATATTTTTTAACTTGATTTGGTTATGATTTGAAGGGTTTAACATGGTGAAACCTCAATTTTTAGTCATTCCCAACATACATGTCAAATATCGCCCGTTTAAAAAAATTCAATTTTCAACTCAAAATTTGTCGGTGTCCATGGGAACAGTATGGAATTGAGACATTTTGACATTAAAATTTGAAAACATTTCAAATCGATTAATATTCGACATGCATTTTGGAAATGGCTAAATAGTCATGTTTCATCATGGTAACCCCTATAAATAATGGTCAAATGTATTTAAAAATCAATTTTACACGATATTGTTTTAGCGTATTAAGAAATATTTTTTAACTTAATTTGGTTATTATTTGAAGGGCTTAACATGATGAATCATCAATTTTTCTTGATTTCCAACATAGACGTCTGATATAGGCCCATTTAAAAAATTTCAATTTTCACCTCAAAATTTGTTGGTGTCCAAGGGAACACCTATTGAAATGAGCCATTTTCACATTAAAATTTCAAAACATTTCAATTCGATTAATATTCGACATGCATGTTGGAAATGGCTAAATAGTCAAGTTTCATCATGGTAACCCCTATAAATAATGGTCAAATGTATTTAAAAATAAATTTTACACTATATTGTTTTAGGGTGTTAAGAAATATTTTTTAACTTGATTTAGTTATTATTTGAAGGGTTTAACATGGTGAAACCTCAATTTTTAGTCATTCCCAACATACATGTCAAATATCAGCCCGTTTAAAAAAATTCAATTTTCAACTTAAAATTTGTTGATGTCCAAGAGAACAGCTATGGAATTGAGCGATTTTGACATTAAAATTTGAAAACATTTCAAATCGATTAATATTCGACATGCATGTTGGAAATGGCTAAAAAGTCAAGTTTCATCATGGTAACCCTTATAAATAATGGTCAAATGTATTTAAAAATCAATTTTACACGATATTGTTTTAGCGTATTAAGAAATATTATATAACTTAATTTGGTTACTATTTGAAGGGCTTAACATGATGAATCATCAATTTTTCTTTATTTCCAACATACACGTCTGATATAGGGCCATTTATAAAATTTCAATTTTCACCTCAAAATTTGTCGGTGTCCAAGGGAACACCTATTGAAATGAGCAATTTTGACATGAAAATTTCAAAAAATTTCAAATTGATTAATATTCAACATGGATGTTGGAAATGGCTAAATAGTCAAGTTTCATCATGGTAACCCATATAAATAATGGTCAAATGTATTTAAAAATCAATTTTCCACTATATTAATTTAGCGTGTTAAGAAATATTTTTTAACTTGATTTAGTTATTATTTGAAGGGTTTAACATGGTGAAACCCCAATTTTTAGTCATTCCCAACATACATGTCAAATATCAGCCCGTTTAAAAAAATTCAATTTTCAACTTAAAATTTGTCGATGTCCAAGGGAACAACTACGGAATTGAGCCATTTTGACATTAAAATTTGAAAACATTTCAAATCGATTAATATTCGACATGCATGTTGGAAATGGCTAAAAAGTCATGTTTCATCATGGTAACCCATATAAATAATGGTCAAATGTATTTAAAAATCAATTTTACACGATATTGTTTTAGCGTATTAAGAAATATTTTTTAACTTGATTTGGTTACTATTTGAAGCGTTTAACATGATGAATCATCAATGTTTTGTCATTTCCAAAATACACGTCTGATATAGGCCCATTTAAAAAATTTCAATTTTCACCTCAAAATTTGTCGGTGTCCAAGGGAACACCTATTGAAATGAGCCATTTTGACATGAAAATTTCAAAAAAATTCAAATAGATTAATATTCGACATACATGTTGGAAATGGCTAAATAGTCAAGTTTCATCATGGTAACTATTATAAATAATGGTCGAATGTATTTAAAAATCAATTTTACACTATATTGTTTTATCGTGTTAAGAAATATTTTTTAACTTGATTTGGTTATGATTTGAAGGGTTTAACATGGTGAAACCTCAATTTTTAGTCATTCCCAACATACATGTCAAATATCGGCCCGTTTAAAAAAATTCAATTTTCAACTCAAAATTTGTCGGTGTCCATGGGAACGGCTATGGAATTGAGCCATTTTGACATTAAAATTTGAAAACATTTCAAATCGATTAATATTCGACATGCATTTTGGAAATGGCTAAATAGTCATGTTTCATCATGGTAACCCCTATAAATAATGGTCAAATGTATTTAAAAATCAATTTTACACGATATTGTTTTAGCGTATTAAGAAATATTTTTTAACTTAATTTGGTTATTATTTGAAGGGCTTAACATGATGAATCATCAATTTTTCTTCATATCCAACATAGACGTCTGATATAGGCCCATTTAAAAAATTTCAATTTTCACCTCAAAATTTGTTGGTGTCCAAGGGAACACCTATTGAAATGAGCCATTTTCACATTAAAATTTCAAAACATTTCAATTCGATTAATATTCGACATGCATGTTGGAAATGGCTAAATAGTCAAGTTTCATCATGGTAACACCTATAAATAATGGTCAAATGTATTTAAAAATAAATTTTCCACTATATTGTTTGAGGGTGTTAAGAAATATTTTTTAACTTGATTTAGTTATTATTTGAAGGGTTTAACATGGTGAAACCTCAATTTTTAGTCATTCCCAACATACATGTCAAATATCAGCCCGTTTAAAAAAATTCAATTTTCAACTTAAAATTTGTCGATGTCCAAGGGAACAGCTATGGAATTGAGCCATTTTGACATTAAAATTTGAAAACATTTCAAATCGATTAATATTCGACATGCATGTTGTAAATGGCTAAAAAGTCAAGTTTCATAATGTAACCCTTATAAATAATGGTCAAATGTATTTAAAAATCAATTTTACACGATATTGTTTTAGCGTATTAAGAAATATTTTTTAACTTACTTTTGTTACTATTTGAAGGGCTTAACATGATGAATCATCAATTTTTCTTCATTTCCAACATACACGTCTGATATAGGCCCATTTAAAAAATTTCAATTTTTACCTCAAAATTTGTCGGTGTCCAAGGGAACACCTATTGAAATGAGCAATTTTGACATGAAAATTTCAAAAAATTTCAAATTGATTAATATTCAACATGGATGTTGGAAATGGCTAAATAGTCAAGTTTCATCATGGTAACCCATATAAATAATGGTCAAATGTATTTAAAAATCAATTTTCCACTATATTAATTTAGCGTGTTAAGAAATATTTTTTAACTTGATTTAGTTATTATTTGAAGGGTTTAACATGGTGAAACCCCAATTTTTAGTCATTCCCAACATACATGTCAAATATCGGCCCGTTTAAAAAAATTCAATTTTCAACTTAAAATTTGTCGATGTCCAAGGGAACAACTACGGAATTGAGCCATTTTGACATTAAAATTTGAAAACATTTCAAATCGATTAATATTCGACATGCATGTTGGAAATGGCTAAAAAGTCATGTTTCATCATGGTAACCCATATAAATAATGGTCAAATGTATTTAAAAATCAATTTTACACGATATTGTTTTAGCGTATTAAGAAATATTTTTTAACTTGATTTGGTTACTATTTGAAGCGCTTAACATGATGAATCATCAATGTTTTGTCATTTCCAAAATACACGTCGATATAGGCCCATTTAAAAAATTTCAATTTTCACCTCAAAATTTGTCGGTGTCCAAGGGAACACCTATTGAAATGAGCCATTTTGACATGAAAATTTCAAAAAAATTCAAATAGATTAATATTCGACATACATGTTGGAAATGGCTAAATAGTCAAGTTTCATCATGGTAACTATTATAAATAATGGTCGAATGTATTTAAAAATCAATTTTACACTATATTGTTTTATCGTGTTAAGAAATATTTTTTAACTTGATTTGGTTATGATTTGAAGGGTTTAACATGGTGAAACCTCAATTTTTAGTCATTCCCAACATACATGTCAAATATCGGCCCGTTTAAAAAAATTCAATTTTCAACTCAAAATTTGTCGGTGTCCATGGGAACAGCTATGGAATTGAGCCATTTTGACATTAAAATTTGAAAACATTTCAAATCGATTAATATTCGACATGCATTTTGGAAATGGCTAAATAGTCATGTTTCATCATGGTAACCCCTATAAATAATGGTCAAATGTATTTAAAAATCAATTTTACACGATATTGTTTTAGCGTATTAAGAAATATTTTTTAACTTAATTTGGTTATTATTTGAAGGGCTTAACATGATGAATCATCAATTTTTCTTCATATCCAACATAGACGTCTGATATAGGCCCATTTAAAAAATTTCAATTTTCACCTCAAAATTTGTTGGTGTCCAAGGGAACACCTATTGAAATGAGCCATTTTCACATTAAAATTTCAAAACATTTCAATTCGATTAATATTCGACATGCATGTTGGAAATGGCTAAATAGTCAAGTTTCATCATGGTAACACCTATAAATAATGGTCAAATGTATTTAAAAATAAATTTTCCACTATATTGTTTGAGGGTGTTAAGAAATATTTTTTAACTTGATTTAGTTATTATTTGAAGGGTTTAACATGGTGAAACCTCAATTTTTAGTCATTCCCAACATACATGTCAAATATCAGCCCGTTTAAAAAAATTCAATTTTCAACTTAAAATTTGTCGATGTCCAAGGGAACGACTATGGAATTGAGCCATTTTGACATTAAAATTTGAAAACATTTCAAATCGATTAATATTCGACATGCATGTTGTAAATGGCTAAAAAGTCAAGTTTCATAATGTAACCCTTATAAATAATGGTCAAATGTATTTAAAAATCAATTTTACACGATATTGTTTTAGCGTATTAAGAAATATTTTTTAACTTACTTTTGTTACTATTTGAAGGGCTTAACATGATGAATCATCAATTTTTCTTCATTTCCAACATACACGTCGATATAGGCCCATTTAAAAAATTTCAATTTTTACCTCAAAATTTGTCGATGTCCAAGGGAACACCTATTGAAATGAGCAATTTTGACATGAAAATTTCAAAAAATTTCAAATTGATTAATATTCGACATGGATGTTGGAAATGGCTAAATAGTCAAGTTTCATCATGGTAACCCATATAAATAATGGTCAAATGTATTTAAAAATCAATTTTCCACTATATTAATTTAGCGTGTTAAGAAATATTTTTTAACTTGATTTAGTTATTATTTGAAGGGTTTAACATGGTGAAACCCCAATTTTTAGTCATTCCCAACATACATGTCAAATATCAGCCCGTTTAAAAAAAATCAATTTTCAACTTAAAATTTGTCGATGTCCAAGGGAACAACTACGGAATTGAGCCATTTTGACATTAAAATTTGAAAACATTTCAAATCGATTAATATTCGACATGCATGTTGGAAATGGCTAAAAAGTCAAGTTTCATCATGGTAACCCATATTAATAATGGTCAAATGTATTTAAAAATCAATTTTACACGATATTGTTTTAGCGTATTAAGAAATATTTTTTAACTTACTTTTGTTACTATTTGAAGGGCTTAACATGATGAATCATCAATTTTTCTTCATTTCCAACATACACGTCTGATATAGGCCCATTTAAAAAATTTCAATTTTTACCTCAAAATTTGTCGGTGTCCAAGGGAACACCTATTGAAATGAGCCATTTTGACATGAAAATTTCAAAAAATTTCAAATCGATTAATATTCGACATACATGTTGGAAATGGCTAAATAGTCAAGTTTAATCATGGTAACCCCTATAAGTAATGGTCAAATGTATTTAAAAATCAATTTTACACTATATTGTTTTAGCGTATTAAGAAATATTTTTTAACGTGATTTGGTTATTATTTGAAGGGTTTAACATGGTGAGACCTCAAATTTTAGTCATTCCCAACATACTTGTCAAATATCAGCCCATTTAAAAATTTTCAATTTTCAACTCAAAATTTGTCGGGGTTCAAGGGAACACGTATGGAATTGAGCCATTTTGACATTAAAATTTCAAAACATTTCAATTCGATTAATATTCGACATGCATGTTGGAAAAGGCTAAATAGTCAAGTATCATCATGGTAACCCCTATAAATAATGGTCAATGTATTTAAAAATCAATTTTACACTATATTGTTTTAGCGTGTTAAGAAATATTTTTTAAGTTGATTTAGTTATTATTTGAAGGGTTTAACATGGTGAAACCTCAATTTTTAGTCATTCCCAACATACATGTCAAATATCGGCCCGTTTAAAAAAATTCAATTTTCAACTCAAAATTTGTCGGTGTCCGAGGAACAGCTATGGAATTGAGCCATTTTGACATTAAAATTTGAAAACATTTCAAATCGATTAATATTCGACATGCATGTTGGAAATGGCTAAAAAGTCTAGTTTCATCATGGTAACCCCTATAAATAATGGTCAAATGTATTTAAAAATCAATTTTACACGATATTGTTTTAGCGTATTAAGTAATATTTTTTGACTTAATTTTGTTACTATTTGAAGGGCTTAACATGATGAATCATCAATTTTTCTTCATTTCCAACATACACGTCTAATATAGGCCCATTTAAAAAATTTCAATTTTCACCTCAAAATTTGTCGGTGTCAAGGGAACACCTATTGAAATGAGCCATTTTCACATTAAAATTTCAAAACATTTCAATTCGATTAATATTCGACATGCATGTTGGAAATGGCTAAATAGTCAAGTTTCATCATGGTAACCCCTATAAATAATGGTCAAATGTATTTAAAAATAAATTTTACATTATATTGTTTTAGGGTGTTAAGAAATATTTTTTAACTTGATTTAGTTATTATTTGAAGGGTTTAACATGGTGAAACCCCAATTTTTAGTCATTCCCAACATACATGTCAAATATCGGCCCGTTTAAAAAAATTCAATTTTCAACTTAAAATTTGTCGATGTCCAAGGGAACAACTACGGAATTGAGCCATTTTGACATTAAAATTTGAAAACATTTCAAATCGATTAATATTCGACATGCATGTTGGAAATGGTTAATAAGTCAAGTTTCATCATGGTAACCCATATAAATAATGGTCAAATGTACTTAAAAATCAATTTTACACGATATTGTTTTAGCGTATTAAGAAATATTTTTTAACTT
Organism: Linum usitatissimum; assembly: GCA_030674075.2. Taxonomy (NCBI): domain Eukaryota; kingdom Viridiplantae; phylum Streptophyta; class Magnoliopsida; order Malpighiales; family Linaceae; genus Linum; species Linum usitatissimum. Next base: position 64,740 of record JAUJYP020000320.1, read on the forward strand.
GATTTGGTTACTATTTGAAGCGCTTAACATGATGAATCATCAATGTTTTGTCATTTCCAAAATACACGTCTGATATAGGCCCATTTAAAAAATTTCAATTTTCACCTCAAAATTTGTCGGTGTCCAAGGGAACACCTATTGAAATGAGCCATTTTGACATGAAAATTTCAAAATATTTCAAATCGATTAATATTCGATATACATTTGGGAAATAGTTAAGTTTCATCATGGTAACCCCTATAAATAATGGTCAAATGTATTTAAAAATCAATTTTACACGATATTGTTTTAGCGTATTAAGAAATATTTTTTAACTTAATTTGGTTATTATTTGAAGGGCTTAACATGATGAATCATCAATTTTTCTTCATATCCAACATAGACGTCTGATATAGGCCCATTTAAAAAATTTCAATTTTCACCTCAAAATTTGTTGGTGTCCAAGGGAACACCTATTGAAATGAGCCATTTTCACATTAAAATTTCAAAACATTTCAATTCGATTAATATTCGACATGCATGTTGGAAATGGCTAAATAGTCAAGTTTCATCATGGTAACACCTATAAATAATGGTCAAATGTATTTAAAAATAAATTTTCCACTATATTGTTTGAGGGTGTTAAGAAATATTTTTTAACTTGATTTAGTTATTATTTGAAGGGTTTAACATGGTGAAACCTCAATTTTTAGTCATTCCCAACATACATGTCAAATATCAGCCCGTTTAAAAAAATTCAATTTTCAACTTAAAATTTGTCGATGTCAAGGGAACAGCTATGGAATTGAGCCATTTTGACATTAAAATTTGAAAACATTTCAAATCGATTAATATTCGACATGCATGTTGTAAATGGCTAAAAAGTCAAGTTTCATAATGTAACCCTTATAAATAATGGTCAAATGTATTTAAAAATCAATTTTACACGATATTGTTTTAGCGTATTAAGAAATATTTTTTAACTTACTTTTGTTACTATTTGAAGGGCTTAACATGATGAATCATCAATTTTTCTTCATTTCCAACATACACGTCTGATATAGGCCCATTTAAAAAATTTCAATTTTTACCTCAAAATTTGTCGGTGTCCAAGGGAACACCTATTGAAATGAGCAATTTTGACATGAAAATTTCAAAAAATTTCAAATTGATTAATATTCGACATGGATGTTGGAAATGGCTAAATAGTCAAGTTTCATCATGGTAACCCATATAAATAATGGTCAAATGTATTTAAAAATCAATTTTCCACTATATTAATTTAGCGTGTTAAGAAATATTTTTTAACTTGATTTAGTTATTATTTGAAGGGTTTAACATGGTGAAACCCCAATTTTTAGTCATTCCCAACATACATGTCAAATATCAGCCCGTTTAAAAAAAATCAATTTTCAACTTAAAATTTGTCGATGTCAAGGGAACAACTACGGAATTGAGCCATTTTGACATTAAAATTTGAAAACATTTCAAATCGATTAATATTCGACATGCATGTTGGAAATGGCTAAAAAGTCAAGTTTCATCATGGTAACCCATATAAATAATGGTCAAATGTATTTAAAAATCAATTTTACACGATATTGTTTTAGCGTATTAAGAAATATTTTTTAACTTGATTTGGTTACTATTTGAAGCGCTTAACATGATGAATCATCAATGTTTTGTCATTTCCAAAATACACGTCGATATAGGCCCATTTAAAAAATTTCAATTTTCACCTCAAAATTTGTCGGTGTCGAGGGAACACCTATTGAAATGAGCCATTTTGACATGAAAATTTCAAAAAATTTCAAATCGATTAATATTCGACATACATGTAGGAAATGGCTAAATAGTCAAGTTTCATCATGGTAACCCCTATAAGTAATGGTCAAATGTATTTAAAAATCAATTTTACACTATATTGTTTTAGCGTATTAAGAAATATTTTTTAACGTGATTTGGTTATTATTTGAAGGGTTTAACATGGTGAGACCTCAAATTTTAGTCATTCCCAACATACTTGTCAAATATCAGCCCATTTAATAATTTTCAATTTTCAACTCAAAATTTGTCGGGGTTCAAGGGAACACGTATGGAATTGAGCCATTTTGACATTAAAATTTCAAAACATTTCAATTCGATTAATATTCGACATGCATGTTGGAAAAGGCTAAATAGTCAAGTATCATCATGGTAACCCCTATAAATAATGGTCAATGTATTTAAAAATCAATTTTACACTATATTGTTTTAGCGTGTTAAGAAATATTTTTTAAGTTGATTTAGTTATTATTTGAAGGGTTTAACATGGTGAAACCTCAATTTTTAGTCATTCCCAACATACATGTCAAATATCGGCCCGTTTAAAAAAATTCAATTTTCAACTCAAAATTTGTCGGTGTCCAAGGAACGGCTATGGAATTGAGCCATTTTGACATTAAAATTTGAAAACATTTCAAATCGATTAATATTCGACATGCATGTTGGAAATGGCTAAAAAGTCTAGTTTCATCATGGTAACCCCTATAAATAATGGTCAAATGTATTTAAAAATCAATTTTACACGATATTGTTTTAGCGTATTAAGTAATATTTTTTGACTTAATTTTGTTACTATTTGAAGGGCTTAACATGATGAATCATCAATTTTTCTTCATTTCCAACATACACGTCTAATATAGGCCCATTTAAAAAATTTCAATTTTCACCTCAAAATTTGTCGGTGTCCAAGGGAACACCTATTGAAATGAGCCATTTTCACATTAAAATTTCAAAACATTTCAATTCGATTAATATTCGACATGCATGTTGGAAATGGCTAAATAGTCAAGTTTCATCATGGTAACCCCTATAAATAATGGTCAAATGTATTTAAAAATAAATTTTACATTATATTGTTTTAGGGTGTTAAGAAATATTTTTTAACTTGATTTAGTTATTATTTGAAGGGTTTAACATGGTGAAACCCCAATTTTTAGTCATTCCCAACATACATGTCAAATATCGGCCCGTTTAAAAAAATTCAATTTTCAACTTAAAATTTGTCGATGTCAAGGGAACAACTACGGAATTGAGCCATTTTGACATTAAAATTTGAAAACATTTCAAATCGATTAATATTCGACATGCATGTTGGAAATGGTTAATAAGTCAAGTTTCATCATGGTAACCCATATAAATAATGGTCAAATGTATTTAAAAATCAATTTTACACGATATTGTTTTAGCGTATTAAGAAATATTTTTTAACTTGATTTGGTTACTATTTGAAGCGCTTAACATGATGAATCATCAATGTTTTGTCATTTCCAAAATACACGTCGATATAGGCCCATTTAAAAAATTTCAATTTTCACCTCAAAATTTGTCGGTGTCAAGGGAACACCTATTGAAATGAGCCATTTTGACATGAAAATTTCAAAATATTTCAAATCGATTAATATTCGATATACATTTGGGAAATAGTCAAGTTTCATCATGGTAACCCCTATAAGTAATGGTCAAATGTATTTAAAAATCAATTTTACACGATATTGTTTTAGCGTATTAAGAAATATTATATAACTTAATTTGGTTACTATTTGAAGGGCTTAACATGATGAATCATCAATTTTTCTTCATTTCCAACATACACGTCTGATATAGGCCCATTTAAAAAATTTCAATTTTTACCTCAAAATTTGTCGGTGTCCAAGGGAACACCTATTGAAATGAGCAATTTTGACATGAAAATTTCAAAAAATTTCAAATTGATTAATATTCGACATGGATGTTGGAAATGGCTAAATAGTCAAGTTTCATCATGGTAACCCATATAAATAATGGTCAAATGTATTTAAAAATCAATTTTCCACTATATTAATTTAGCGTGTTAAGAAATATTTTTTTAACTTGATTTAGTTATTATTTGAAGGGTTTAACATGGTGAAACCCCAATTTTTAGTCATTCCCAACATACATGTCAAATATCAGCCCGTTTAAAAAAAAATCAATTTTCAACTTAAAATTTGTCGATGTCCAAGGGAACAACTACGGAATTGAGCCATTTTGACATTAAAATTTGAAAACATTTCAAATCGATTAATATTCGACATGCATGTTGGAAATGGCTAAAAAGTCAAGTTTCATCATGGTAACCCATATAAATAATGGTCAAATGTATTTAAAAATCAATTTTACACGATATTGTTTTAGCGTATTAAGAAATATTTTTTAACTTGATTTGGTTACTATTTGAAGCGCTTAACATGATGAATCATCAATGTTTTGTCATTTCCAAAATACACGTCGATATAGGCCCATTTAAAAAATTTCAATTTTCACCTCAAAATTTGTCGGTGTCCAAGGGAACACCTATTGAAATGAGCCATTTTGACATGAAAATTTCAAAAAATTTCAAATCGATTAATATTCGACATACATGTAGGAAATGGCTAAATAGTCAAGTTTCATCATGGTAACCCCTATAAGTAATGGTCAAATGTATTTAAAAATCAATTTTACACTATATTGTTTTAGCGTATTAAGAAATATTTTTTAACGTGATTTGGTTATTATTTGAAGGGTTTAACATGGTGAGACCTCAAATTTTAGTCATTCCCAACATACTTGTCAAATATCAGCCCATTTAATAATTTTCAATTTTCAACTCAAAATTTGTCGGGGTTCAAGGGAACACGTATGGAATTGAGCCATTTTGACATTAAAATTTCAAAACATTTCAATTCGATTAATATTCGACATGCATGTTGGAAAAGGCTAAATAGTCAAGTATCATCATGGTAACCCCTATAAATAATGGTCAATGTATTTAAAAATCAATTTTACACTATATTGTTTTAGCGTGTTAAGAAATATTTTTTAAGTTGATTTAGTTATTATTTGAAGGGTTTAACATGGTGAAACCTCAATTTTTAGTCATTCCCAACATACATGTCAAATATCGGCCCGTTTAAAAAAATTCAATTTTCAACTCAAAATTTGTCGGTGTCAAGGGAACGGCTATGGAATTGAGCCATTTTGACATTAAAATTTGAAAACATTTCAAATCGATTAATATTCGACATGCATGTTGGAAATGGCTAAAAAGTCTAGTTTCATCATGGTAACCCCTATAAATAATGGTCAAATGTATTTAAAAATCAATTTTACACGATATTGTTTTAGCGTATTAAGTAATATTTTTTGACTTAATTTTGTTACTATTTGAAGGGCTTAACATGATGAATCATCAATTTTTCTTCATTTCCAACATACACGTCTAATATAGGCCCATTTAAAAAATTTCAATTTTCACCTCAAAATTTGTCGGTGTCCAAGGGAACACCTATTGAAATGAGCCATTTTCACATTAAAATTTCAAAACATTTCAATTCGATTAATATTCGACATGCATGTTGGAAATGGCTAAATAGTCAAGTTTCATCATGGTAACCCCTATAAATAATGGTCAAATGTATTTAAAAATAAATTTTACATTATATTGTTTTAGGGTGTTAAGAAATATTTTTTAACTTGATTTAGTTATTATTTGAAGGGTTTAACATGGTGAAACCCCAATTTTTAGTCATTCCCAACATACATGTCAAATATCGGCCCGTTTAAAAAAATTCAATTTTCAACTTAAAATTTGTCGATGTCCAAGGGAACAACTACTAGGAATTGAGCCATTTTGACATTAAAATTTGAAAACATTTCAAATCGATTAATATTCGACATGCATGTTGGAAATGGTTAATAAGTCAAGTTTCATCATGGTAACCCATATAAATAATGGTCAAATGTATTTAAAAATCAATTTTACACGATATTGTTTTAGCGTATTAAGAAATATTTTTTAACTTGATTTGGTTACTATTTGAAGCGCTTAACATGATGAATCATCAATGTTTTGTCATTTCCAAAATACACGTCTGATATAGGCCCATTTAAAAAATTTCAATTTTCACCTCAAAATTTGTCGGTGTCCAAGGGAACACCTATTGAAATGAGCCATTTTGACATGAAAATTTCAAAATATTTCAAATCGATTAATATTCGATATACATTTGGGAAATAGTCAAGTTTCATCATGGTAACCCCTATAAGTAATGGTCAAATGTATTTAAAAATCAATTTTACACTATATTGTTTTAGCGTATTAAGAAATATTTTTTAACGTGATTTGGTTATTATTTGAAGGGTTTAACATGGTGAGACCTCAAATTTTAGTCATTCCCAACATACTTGTCAAATATCAGCCCATTTAAAAATTTTCAATTTTCAACTCAAAATTTGTCGGGGTTCAAGGGAACACGTATGGAATTGAGCCATTTTGACATTAAAATTTCAAAACATTTCAATTCGATTAATATTCGACATGCATGTTGGAAAAGGCTAAATAGTAAAGTATCATCATGGTAACCCCTATAAATAATGGTCAATGTATTTAAAAATCAATTTTACACTATATTGTTTTAGCGTGTTAAGAAATATTTTTTAAGTTGATTTAGTTATTATTTGAAGAGTTTAACATGGTGAAACCTCAATTTTTAGTCATTCCCAACATACATGTCAAATATCAGCCCGTTTAAAAAAAATTCAATTTTCAACTCAAAATTTGTCGGTGTCCAAGGGAACGGCTATGGAATTGAGCCATTTTGACATTAAAATTTGAAAACATTTCAAATCGATTAATATTCGACATGCATGTTGGAAATGGCTAAAAAGTCTAGTTTCATCATGGTAACCCCTATAAATAATGGTCAAATGTATTTAAAAATCAATTTTACACGATATTGTTTTAGCGTATTAAGAAATATTTTTTAACTTAATTTTGTTACTATTTGAAGGGCTTAACATGATGAATCATCAATTTTTCTTCATTTCCAACATACACGTCTGATATAGGCCCATTTAAAAAATTTCAATTTTCACCTCAAAATTTGTCGGTGTCCAAGGGAACACCTATTGAAATGAGCCATTTTCACATTAAAATTTTAAAACATTTCAATTCGATTAATATTCGACATGCATGTTGGAAATGGCTAAATAGTCAAGTTTCATCATTGTAACCCCTATAAATAATGGTCAAATGTATTTAAAAATAAATTTTACACTATATTGTTTTAGGGTGTTAAGAAATATTTTTTAACTTGATTTAGTTATTATTTGAAGGGTTTAACATGGTGAAACCTCAATTTTTAGTCATTCCCAACATACATGTCAAATATCAGCCCGTTTAAAAAAATTCAATTTTCAACTTAAAATTTGTCGATGTCCAAGGGAATAGCTATGGAATTGAGCCATTTTGACATTAAAATTTGAAAACATTTCAAATCGATTAATATTCGATATGCATGTTGGAAATGGCTAAAAAGTAAAGTTTCATCATGGTAAGCCTTATAAATAATGGTCAAATGTATTTAAAAATCAATTTTACACGATATTGTTTTAGCGTATTAAGAAATATTATATAACTTAATTTGGTTACTATTTGAAGGGCTTAACATGATGAATCATCAATTTTTCTTCATTTCCAACATACACGTCTGATATAGGCCCATTTAAAAAATTTCAATTTTCACCTCAAAATTTGTCGGTGTCCAAGGGAACACTTATTCAAATGAGCAATTTTGACATGAAAATTTCAAAAAATTTCAAATTGATTAATATTCGACATGGGTGTTGGAAATGGCTAAATAGTCAAGTTTAATCATGGTCAAATGTATTTAAAAATCAATTTTACACTATATTGTTTTAGCGTGTTAAGAAATATTTTTTAACTTGATTTAGTTATTATTTGTAGGGTTTAACATGGTGAAACCCCAATTTTTAGTCATTCCCAACATACATGTCAAATATCGGCCCGTTTAAAAAAATTCAATTTTCAACTTAAAATTTGTCGATGTCCAAGGGAACAACGGCTACGGAATTGAGCCATTTTGACATTAAAATTTGAAAACATTTCAAATCGATTAATATTCGACATGCATGTTGGAAATGGCTAAAAAGTCAAGTTTCATCATGGTAACCCATATAAATAATGGTCAAATGTATTTAAAAATCAATTTTACACGATATTGTTTTAGCGTATTAAGAAATATTTTTTAACTTGATTTGGTTACTATTTGAAGCGCTTAACATGATGAATCATCAATGTTTTGTCATTTCCAAAATACCCGTCGATATAGGCCCATTTAAAAAATTTCAATTTTCACCTCAAAATTTGTCGGTGTCCAAGGGAACACCTATTGAAATGAGCCATTTTCACATTAAAATTTCAAAACATTTCAATTCGATTAATATTCGACATGCATGTTGGAAATGGCTAAATAGTCAAGTTTCATCATGGTAACCCTTATAAATAATGGTCAAATGTATTTAAAAATAAATTTTACACTATATTGTTTTAGGGTGTTAAGAAATATTTTTTAACTTGATTTAGTTATTATTTGAAGGGTTTAACATGGTGAAACCTCAATTTTTAGTCAGTCCCAACATACATGTCAAATATCAGCCCGTTTAAAAAAATTCAATTTTCAACTTAAAATTTTTCGATGTCCAAGGGAACAACTATGGAATTGAGCCATTTTGACATTAAAATTTGAAAACATTTCAAATCGATTAATATTCGACATGCATGTTGGAAATGGCTAAAAAGTCATGTTTCATCATGGTAACCCTTATAAATAATGATCAAATGTATTTAAAAATCAATTTTACACGATATTGTTTTAGCGTATTAAGAAATATTTTTTAACTTAATTTTTTTACTATTTGAAGGGCTTAACATGATGAATCATCAATTTTTCTTCATTTCCAACATACACGTCTGATATAGGCCCATTTAAAAAATTTCAATTTTCACCTCAAAATTTGTCGGTGTCCAAGGGAACACTTATTGAAATGAGCAATTTTGACATGAAAATTTCAAAAAATTTCAAATTGATTAATATTCGACATGGGTGTTGGAAATGGCTAAATAGTCAAGTTTAATCATGGTCAAATGTATTTAAAAATCAATTTTACACTATATTGTTTTAGCGTGTTAAGAAATTTTTTTTAACTTGATTTAGTTATTTTTTTTAGGGTTCAACATGGTGAAACCCCAATTTTTAGTCATTCCCAACATACATGTCAAATATCAGCCCGTTTAAAAAAATTCAATTTTCAACTTAAAATTTGTCGATGTCCAAGGGAACAACTACGGAATTGAGCCATTTTGACATTAAAATTTGAAAACATTTCAAATCGATTAATATTCGACATGCATGTTGGAAATGGCTAAAAAGTCAAGTTTCATCATGGTAACCCATATAAATAATGGTCAAATGTATTTAAAAATCAATTTTACACGATATTGTTTTAGCGTATTAAGAAATATTTTTTAACTTGATTTGGTTACTATTTGAAGCGCTTAATATGATGAATCATCAATGTTTTGTCATTTCCAAAATACACGTCGATATAGGCCCATTTAAAAAATTTCAATTTTCACCTCAAAATTTGTCGGTGTCCAAGGGAACACCTATTGAAATGAGCCATTTTCACATTAAAATTTCAAAACATTTCAATTCGATTAATATTCGACATGCATGTTGGAAATGGCTAAATAGTCAAGTTTCATCATGGTAACCCTTATAAATAATGGTCAAATGTATTTAAAAATAAATTTTACACTATATTGTTTTAGGGTGTTAAGAAATATTTTTTAACTTGATTTAGTTATTATTTGAAGGGTTTAACATGGTGAAACCTCAATTTTTAGTCATTCCCAACATACATGTCAAATATCGGCCCGTTTAAAAAAATTCAATTTTCAACTTAAAATTTTTCGATGTCCAAGGAACGGCTATGGAATTGAGCCATTTTGACATTAAAATTTGAAAACATTTCAAATCGATTAATATTCGACATGCATGTTGGAAATGGCTAAAAAGTCATGTTTCATCATGGTAACCCTTATAAATAATGATCAAATGTATTTAAAAATCAATTTTACACGATATTGTTTTAGCATATTAAGAAATATTTTTTAACTTAATTTTTTTACTATTTGAAGGGCTTAACATGATGAATCATCAATTTTTCTTCATTTCCAACATACACGTCTCATATAGGTCCATTTAAAAAATTCGAATTTTCACCTCAAAATTTGTCGGTGTCCAAGGGAACACCTATTGAAATGAGCAATTTTGACATGAAAATTTCAAAAAATTTCAAATTGATTAATATTCGACATGGATGTTGGAAATGGCTAAATAGTCAAGTTTCATCATGGTAATCCATATAAATAATGGTCAAATGTATTTAAAAATCAATTTTACACTATATTGTTTTAGCGTGTTAAGAAATATTTTTTAACTTGATTTAGTTATTATTTGAAGGGTTTAACATGGTGAAACCCCAATTTTTAGTCATTCCCAACATACATGTCAAATATCGGCCCGTTTAAAAAAATTCAATTTTCAACTTAAAATTTGTCGATGTCCAAGGGAACGACTACGGAATTGAGCCATTTTGACATTAAAATTTGAAAACATTTCAAATCGATTAATATTCGACATGCATGTTGGAAATGGCTAAAAAGTCAAGTTTCATCATGGTAACCCATATAAATAATGGTCAAATGTATTTAAAAATCAATTTTACACGATATTGTTTTAGCGTATTAAGAAATATTTTTTAACTTGATTTGGTTACTATTTGAAGCGCTTAACATGATGAATCATCAATGTTTTGTCATTTCCAAAATACCCGTCTATATAGGCCCATTTAAAAAATTTCAATTTTCACCTCAAAATTTGTCGGTGTCCAAGGGAACACCTATTGAAATGAGCCATTTTCACATTAAAATTTCAAAACATTTCAATTCGATTAATATTCGACATGCATGTTGGAAATGGCTAAATAGTCAAGTTTCATCATGGTAACCCTTATAAATAATGGTCAAATGTATTTAAAAATAAATTTTACACTATATTGTTTTAGGGTGTTAAGAAATATTTTTTAATTTCATTTAGTTATTATTTGAAGGGTTTAACATGGTGAAACCTCAATTTTTAGTCATTCCCAACATACATGTCAAATATCAGCCCGTTTAAAAAAATTCAATTTTCAACTTAAAATTTTTCGATGTCCAAGGGAACAGCTATGGAATTGAGCCATTTTGACATTAAAATTTGAAAACATTTCAAATCGATTAATATTCGACATGCATGTTGGAAATGGCTAAAAAGTCATGTTTCATCATGGTAACCCTTATAAATAATGATCAAATATATTTAAAAATCAATTTTACACGATATTGTTTTAGCGTATTAAGAAATATTTTTTAACTTAATTTTTTTACTATTTGAAGGGCTTAACATGATGAATCATCAATTTTTCTTCATTTCCAACATACATGTCTCATATAGGTCCATTTAAAAAATTCGAATTTTCACCTCAAAATTTGTCGGTGTCAAGGGAACACTTATTGAAATGAGCAATTTTGACATGAAAATTTCAAAAAATTTCAAATTGATTAATATTCGACATGGATGTTGGAAATGGCTAAATAGTCAAGTTTCATCATGGTAATCCATATAAATAATGGTCAAATGTATTTAAAAATCAATTTTACACTATATTGTTTTAGCGTGTTAAGAAATATTTTTTAACTTGATTTAGTTATTATTTGAAGGGTTTAACATGGTGAAACCCCAATTTTTAGTCATTCCCAACATACATGTCAAATATCAGCCCGTTTAAAAAAATTCAATTTTCAACTTAAAATTTGTCGATGTCCAAGGGAACAACTACGGAATTGAGCCATTTTGACATTAAAATTTGAAAACATTTCAAATCGATTAATATTCGACATGCATGTTGGAAATGGCTAAAAAGTCAAGTTTCATCATGGTAACCCATATAAATAATGGTCAAATGTATTTAAAAATCAATTTTACACGATATTGTTTTAGCGTATTAAGAAATATTTTTTAACTTGATTTGGTTACTATTTGAAGCGCTTAACATGATGAATCATCAATGTTTTGTCATTTCCAAAATACCCGTCTGATATAGGCCCATTTAAAAAATTTCAATTTTCACCTCAAAATTTGTCGGTGTCCAAGGGAACACCTATTGAAATGAGCCATTTTCACATTAAAATTTCAAAACATTTCAATTCGATTAATATTCGACATGCATGTTGGAAATGGCTAAATAGTCAAGTTTCATCATGGTAACCCTTATAAATAATGGTCAAATGTATTTAAAAATAAATTTTACACTATATTGTTTTAGGGTGTTAAGAAATATTTTTTAACTTGATTTAGTTATTATTTGAAGGGTTTAACATGGTGAAACCTCAATTTTTAGTCATTCCCAACATACATGTCAAATATCAGCCCGTTTAAAAAAATTCAATTTTCAACTTATAATTTTTCGATGTCCAAGGGAACATCTATGGAATTGAGCCATTTTGACATTAAAATTTGAAAACATTTCAAATCGATTAATATTCGACATGCATGTTGGAAATGGCTAAAAAGTCATGTTTCATCATGGTAACCCTTATAAATAATGGTCAAATGTATTTAAAAATCAATTTTACACTATATTGTTTTAGCGTATTAAGAAATATTTTTTAACTTAATTTTGTTACTATTTGAAGGGCTTAACATGATGAATCATCAATTTTTCTTCATTTCCAACATACACGTCTCATATAGGTCCATTTAAAAAATTCGAATTTTCACCTCAAAATTTGTCGGTGTCCAAGGGAACACCTATTGAAATGAGCAATTTTGACATGAAAATTTCAAAAAATTTATAATTGATTAATATTCGACATGGATGTTGGAAATGGCTAAATAGTCAAGTTTCATCATGGTAATCCATTTAAATAATGGTCAAATGTATTTAAAAATCAATTTTCCACTATATTAATTTAGCGTGTTAAGAAATATTTTTTAACTTGATTTAGTTATTATTTGAAGGGTTTAACATGGTGAAACCCCAATTTTTAGTCATTCCCAACATACATGTCAAATATCGGCCCGTTTAAAAAAATTCAATTTTCAACTTAAAATTTGTCGATGTCCAAGGGAACAACTACGGAATTGAGCCATTTTGACATTAAAATTTGAAAACATTTCAAATCGATTAATATTCGACATGCATGTTGGAAATGGCTAAAAAGTCAAGTTTCATCATGGTAACCCATATAAATAATGGTCAAATGTATTTAAAAATCAATTTTACACGATATTGTTTTAGCGTATTAAGAAATATTTTTTAACTTGATTTGGTTACTATTTGAAGCGCTTAACATGATGAATCATCAATGTTTTGTCATTTCAAAAATACACGTCTGATATAGGCCCATTTAAAAAATTTCAATTTTCACCTCAAAATTTGTCGGTGTCCAAGGGAACACCTATTGAAATGAGCCATTTTGACATGAAAATTTCAAAATATTTCAAATCGATTAATATTCGACATACATTTGGGAAATAGTCAAGTTTCATCATGGTAACCCCTATAAGTAATGGTCAAATGTATTTAAAAATCAATTTTACACTATATTGTTTTAGCGTATTAAGAAATATTTTTTAACGTGATTTGGTTATTATTTGAAGGGTTTAACATGGTGAGACCTCAAATTTTAGTCATTCCCAACATACATGTCAAATATCAGGCCATTTAAAAATTTTCAATTTTCAACTCAAAATTTGACGGGTTCATGGGAACACGTATGGAATTGAGCCATTTTGACATTAAAATTTCAAAACATTTCAATTCGATTAATATTCGACATGCATGTTGGAAAAGGCTAAATAGTCAAGTATCATCATGGTAACCCCTATAAATAATGGTCAATGTATTTAAAAATCAATTTTACACTATATTGTTTTAGCGTGTTAAGAAATATTTTTTAACTTGATTTAGTTATTATTTGAAGGGTTTAACATGGTGAAACCCCAATTTTTAGTCATTCCTAACATACATGTCAAATATCAGCCCGTTTAAAAAAATTCAATTTGCAACTTAAAATTTGTCGATGTCCAAGGGAACAACTACGGAATTGAGCCATTTTGACATTAAAATTTGAAAACATTTCAAATCGATTAATATTCGACATGCATGTTGGAAATGGCTAAAAAGTCAAGTTTCATCATGGTAACCCATATAAATAATGGTCAAATGTATTTAAAAATCAATTTTACACGATATTGTTTTAGCGTATTAAGAAATATTTTTTAACTTGATTTGGTTACTATTTGAAGCGCTTAACATGATGAATCATCAATGTTTTGTCATTTCCAAAATACACGTCTGATATAGGCCCATTTAAAAAATTTCAATTTTCACCTCAAAATTTGTCGGTGTCCAAGGGAACACCTATTGAAATGAGCCATTTTGACATGAAAATTTCAAAATATTTCAAATCGATTAATATTCGACATACATTTGGGAAATAGTCAAGTTTCATCATGGTAACCCCTATAAGTAATGGTCAAATGTATTTAAAAATCAATTTTACACTATATTGTTTTAGCGTATTAAGAAATATTTTTTAACGTGATTTGGTTATTATTTGAAGGGTTTAACATGGTGAGACCTCAAATTTTAGTCATTCCCAACATACATGTCAAATATCAGGCCATTTAAAAATTTTCAATTTTCAACTCAAAATTTGACGGGGTTCATGGGAACACGTATGGAATTGAGCCATTTTGACATTAAAATTTCAAAACATTTCAATTCGATTAATATTCGACATGCATGTTGGAAAAGGCTAAATAGTCAAGTATCATCATGGTAACCCCTATAAATAATGGTCAATGTATTTAAAAATCAATTTTACACTATATTGTTTTAGCGTGTTAAGAAATATTTTTTAACTTGATTTAGTTATTATTTGAAGGGTTTAACATGGTGAAACCCCAATTTTTAGTCATTCCCAACATACATGTCAAATATCAGCCCGTTTAAAAAAATTCAATTTTCAACTTAAAATTTGTCGATGTCCAAGGGAACAACTACGGAATTGAGCCATTTTGACATTAAAATTTGAAAACATTTCAAATCGATTAATATTCGACATGCATGTTGGAAATGGCTAAAAAGTCAAGTTTCATCATGGTAACCCATATAAATTATGGTCAAATGTATTTAAAAATCAATTTTACACGATATTGTTTTAGCGTATTAAGAAATATTTTTTAACTTGATTTGGTTACTATTTGAAGCGCTTAACATGATGAATCATCAATGTTTTGTCATTTCCAAAATACACGTCTGATATAGGCCCATTTAAAAAATTTCAATTTTCACCTCAAAATTTGTCGGTGTCCAAGGGAACACCTATTGAAATGAGCCATTTTGACATGAAAATTTCAAAAAATTTCAAATCGATTAATATTCGACATACATGTTGGAAATGGCTAAATAGTCAAGTTTCATCATGGTAACTATTATAAATAATGGTCGAATGTATTTAAAAATCAATTTTACACTATATTGTTTTATCGTGTTAAGAAATATTTTTTAACTTGATTTGGTTATGATTTGAAGGGTTTAACATGGTGAAACCTCAATTTTTAGTCATTCCCAACATACATGTCAAATATCAGCCCGTTTAAAAAAATTCAATTTTCAACTCAAAATTTGTCGGTGTCCAGGGAACATCTATGGAATTGAACCATTTTGACATTAAAATTTGAAAACATTTCAAATCGATTAATATTCGACATGCATTTTGGAAATGGCTAAATAGTCATGTTTCATCATGGTAACCCCTATAAATAATGGTCAAATGTATTTAAAAATCAATTTTACACGATATTGTTTTAGCGTATTAAGAAATATTTTTTAACTTAATTTGGTTATTATTTGAAGGGCTTAACATGATGAATCATCAATTTTTCTTCATTTCCAACATAGACGTCTGATATAGGCCCATTTAAAAAATTTCAATTTTCACCTCAAAATTTGTCGGTGTCCAAGGGAACACCTATTGAAATGAGCAATTTTGACATGAAAATTTCAAAAAATTTCAAATTGATTAATATTCGACATGGATGTTGGAAATGGCTA
The DNA here is from genome assembly GCA_030674075.2 of Linum usitatissimum. NCBI lineage: Eukaryota > Viridiplantae > Streptophyta > Magnoliopsida > Malpighiales > Linaceae > Linum > Linum usitatissimum. The sequence continues at coordinate 80,790 of JAUJYP020000320.1, forward strand.
AATAGTCAAGTTTCATCATGGTAATCCATATAAATAATGGTCAAATGTATTTAAAAATCAATTTTCCACTATATTAATTTAGCGTGTTAAGAAATATTTTTTAACTTGATTTAGTTATTATTTGAAGGGTTTAACATGGTGAAACCCCAATTTTTAGTCATTCCCAACATACATGTCAAATATCAGCCCGTTTAAAAAAATTCAATTTTCAACTTAAAATTTGTCGATGTCCAAGGGAACAACTACGGAATTGAGCCATTTTGACATTAAAATTTGAAAACATTTCAAATCGATTAATATTCGACATGCATGTTGGAAATGGCTAAAAAGTCAAGTTTCATCATGGTAACCCATATAAATAATGGTCAAATGTATTTAAAAATCAATTTTACACGATATTGTTTTAGCGTATTAAGAAATATTTTTTAACTTGATTTGGTTACTATTTGAAGCGCTTAACATGATGAATCATCAATGTTTTGTCATTTCCAAAATACACGTCTGATATACGCCCATTTAAAAAATTTCAATTTTCACCTCAAAATTTGTCGGTGTCCAAGGGAACACCTATTGAAATGAGCCATTTTGACATGAAAATTTCAAAATATTTCAAATCGATTAATATTCGACATACATTTGGGAAATAGTCAAGTATCATCATGGTAACCCCTATAAATAATGGTCAATGTATTTAAAAATCAATTTTACACTATATTGTTTTAGCGTGTTAAGAAATATTTTTTAAGTTGATTTAGTTATTATTTGAAGGGTTTAACATGGTGAAACCTCAATTTTTAGTCATTCCCAACATACATGTCAAATATCGGCCCGTTTAAAAAAATTCAATTTTCAACTCAAAATTTGTCGGTGTCAAGGGAACAACTATGGAATTGAGCCATTTTGACATTAAAATTTGAAAACATTTCAAATCGATTAATATTCGACATGCATGTTGGAAATGGCTAAAAAGTAAAGTTTCATCATGGTAAGCCTTATAAATAATGGTCAAATGTATTTAAAAATTAATTTTACACGATATTGTTTTAGCGTATTAAGAAATATTATATAACTTAATTTGGTTACTATTTGAAGGGCTTAACATGATGAATCATCAATTTTTCTTCACTTCCAACATACACGTCTGCTAGAGGCCCATTTAAAAAATTTCAATTTTCACCTCAAAATTTGTCGGTGTCCAAGGGAACACCTATTGAAATGAGCAATTTTGACATGAAAATTTAAAAAAAATTTCAAATTGATTAATATTCGACATGGATGTTGGAAATGGCTAAATAGTCAAGTTTCATCATGGTAATCCATATAAATAATGGTCAAATGTATTTAAAAATCAATTTTCCACTATATAAATTTAGCGTGTTAAGAAATATTTTTTAACTTGATTTAGTTATTATTTGAAGGGTTTAACATGGTGAAACCCCAATTTTTAGTCATTCCCAACATACATGTCAAATATCGGCCCGTTTAAAAAAATTCAATTTTCAACTTAAAATTTGTCGATGTCCAAGGGAACAACAACGGAATTGAGCCATTTTGACATTAAAATTTGAAAACATTTCAAATCGATTAATATTCGACATGCATGTTGGAAATGGCTAAAAAGTCAAGTTTCATCATGGTAACCCATATAAATAATGGTCAAATGTATTTAAAAATCAATTTTACACGATATTGTTTTAGGGTATTAAGAAATATTTTTTAACTTGATTTGGTTACTATTTGAAGCGCTTAACATGATGAATCATCAATGTTTTGTCATTTCCAAAATACACGTCTGATATACGCCCATTTAAAAAATTTCAATTTTCACCTCAAAATTTGTCGGTGTCCAAGGGAACACCTATTGAAATGAGCCATTTTGACATGAAAATTTCAAAATATTTCAAATCGATTAATATTCGACATACATTTGGGGAAATAGTCAAGTTTCATCATGGTAACCCCTATAAGTAATGGTCAAATGTATTTAAAAATCAATTTTACACTATATTGTTTTAGTGTATTAAGAAATATTTTTTAACGTGATTTGGTTATTATTTGAAGGGTTTAACATGGTTGGACCTCAAATTTTAGTCATTCCCAACATACATGTCAAATATCAGCCCATTTAAAAATTTTCAATTTTCAACTCAAAATTTGTCGGGGTTCAAGGGAACACGTATGGTATTGAACCATTTTGACATTAAAATTTCAAAACATTTCAATTCGATTAATATTCGACATGCATGTTGGAAAAGGCTAAATAGTCAAGTATCATCATGGTAACCCCTATAAATAATGGTCAATGTATTTAAAAATCAATTTTACACTATATTGTTTTAGCGTGTTAAGAAATATTTTTTAAGTTGATTTAGTTATTATTTGAAGGGTTTAACATGGTGAAACCTCAATTTTTAGTCATTCCCAACATACATGTCAAATATCAGCCCGTTTAAAAAAATTCAATTTTCAACTTAAAATTTGTCGATGTCCAAGGGAACAACTACGGAATTGAGCCATTTTGACATTAAAATTTGAAAACATTTCAAATCGATTAATATTCGACATGCATGTTGGAAATGGCTAAAAAGTCAAGTTTCATCATGGTAACCCATATAAATAATGGTCAAATGTATTTAAAAATCAATTTTACACGATATTGTTTTAGCGTATTAAGAAATATTTTTTAACTTGATTTGGTTACTATTTGAAGCGCTTAACATGATGAATCATCAATGTTTTGTCATTTCCAAAATACACGTCTGATATAGGCCCATTTTAAAAATTTGAATTTTCACCTCAAAATTTGTCGGTGTCCAAGGGAACACCTATTGAAATGAGCCATTTTCACATTAAAATTTCAAAACATTTCAATTCGATTAATATTCGACATGCATGTTGGAAATGGCTAAATAGTCAAGTTTCATCATGGTAACCCTTATAAATAATGGTCAAATGTATTTAAAAATCAATTTTACACTATATTGTTTTAGGGTGTTAAGAAATATTTTTTAACTTGATTTAGTTATTATTTGAAGGGTTTAACATGGTGAAACCTCAATTTTTAGTCATTCCCAACATACATGTCAAATATCGGCCCGTTTAAAAAAATTCAATTTTCAACTTAAAATTTTTCGATGTCCAAGGGAACAGCTATGGAATTGAGCCATTTTGACATTAAAATTTGAAAACATTTCAAATCGATTAATATTCGACATGCATGTTGGAAATGGCTAAAAAGTCATGTTTCATCATGGTAACCCTTATAAATAATGGTCAAATGTATTTAAAAATCAATTTTACACGATATTGTTTTAGCGTATTAAGAAATATTTTTTAACTTAATTTTGTTACTATTTGAAGGGCTTAACATGATGAATCATCAATTTTTCTTCATTTCCAACATACACGTCTCATATAGGTCCATTTAAAAAATTCGAATTTTCACCTCAAAATTTGTCGGTGTCCAAGGGAAAACCTATTGAAATGAGCAATTTTGACATGAAAATTTCAAAAAATTTCAAATTGATTAATATTCGACATGGATGTTGGAAATGGCTAAATAGTCAAGTTTCATCATGGTAATCCATTTAAATAATGGTCAAATGTATTTAAAAATCAATTTTCCACTATATTAATTTAGCGTGTTAAGAAATATTTTTTAACTTGATTTAGTTATTATTTGAAGGGTTTAACATGGTGAAACCCCAATTTTTAGTCATTCCCAACATACATGTCAAATATCGGCCCGTTTAAAAAAAATTCAATTTTCAACTTAAAATTTGTCGATGTCCAAGGGAACAAATACGGAATTGAGCCATTTTGACATTAAAATTTGAAAACATTTCAAATCGATTAATATTCGACATGCATGTTGGAAATGGCTAAAAAGTCAAGTTTCATCATGGTAACCCATATAAATAATGGTCAAATGTATTTAAAAATCAATTTTACACGATATTGTTTTAGCGTATTAAGAAATATTTTTTAACTTGATTTGGTTACTATTTGAAGCGCTTAACATGATGAATCATCAATGTTTTGTCATTTCCAAAATACACGTCTGATATAGGCCCATTTAAAAAATTTCAATTTTCACCTCAAAATTTGTCGGTGTCCAAGGGAACACCTATTGAAATGAGCCATTTTGACATGAAAATTTCAAAATATTTCAAATCGATTAATATTCGACATACATTTGGGAAATAGTCAAGTTTCATCATGGTAACCCCTATAAGTAATGGTCAAATGTATTTAAAAATCAATTTTACACTATATTGTTTTAGCGTATTAAGAAATATTTTTTAACGTGATTTGGTTATTATTTGAAGGGTTTAACATGGTGAGACCTCAAATTTTAGTCATTCCCAACATACATGTCAAATATCAGCCCATTTAAAAATTTTCAATTTTCAACTCAAAATTTGTCGGGGTTCATGGGAACACGTATGGAATTGAGCCATTTTGACATTAAAATTTCAAAACATTTCAATTCGATTAATATTCGACATGCATGTTGGAAAAGGCTAAATAGTCAAATATCATCATGGTAACCCCTATAAATAATGGTCAATGTATTTAAAAATCAATTTTACACTATATTGTTTTAGCGTGTTAAGAAATATTTTTTAAGTTGATTTAGTTATTATTTGAAGGGTTTAACATGGTGAAACCTCAATTTTTAGTCATTCCCAACATACATGTCAAATATCAGCCCGTTTAAAAAAATTCAATTTTCAACTTAAAATTTGTCGATGTCCAAGGGAACAGCTATGGAATTGAGCCATTTTGACATTAAAATTTGAAAACATTTCAAATCGATTAATATTCGATATGCATGTTGGAAATGGCTAAAAAGTAAAGTTTCATCATGGTAAGCCTTATAAATAATGGTCAAATGTATTTAAAAATCAATTTTACACGATATTGTTTTAGCGTATTAAGAAATATTATATAACTTAATTTGGTTACTATTTGAAGGGCTTAACATGATGAATCATCAATTTTTCTTCATTTCCAACATACACGTCTGATATAGGCCCATTTAAAAAATTTCAATTTTCACCTCAAAATTTGTCGGTGTCCAAGGGAACCCCTATTGAAATGAGCAATTTTGACATGAAAATTTCAAAAAATTTCAAATTGATTAATATTCGACATGGGTGTTGGAAATGGCTAAATAGTCAAGTTTCATCATGGTAACCCATATAAATAATGGTCAAATGTATTTAAAAATCAATTTTACACTATATTGTTTTAGCGTGTTAAGAAATATTTTTTAACTTGATTTAGTTATTATTTGAAGGGTTTAACATGGTGAAACCCCAATTTTTAGTCATTCCCAACATACATGTCAAATATCAGCCCGTTTAAAAAAATTCAATTTTCAACTTAAAATTTGTCGATGTCCAAGGGAACGACTACGGAATTGAGCCATTTTGACATTAAAATTTGAAAACATTTCAAATCGATTAATATTCGACATGCATGTTGGAAATGGCTAAAAAGTCAAGTTTCATCACTGTAACCCATATAAATAATGGTCAAATGTATTTAAAAATCAATTTTACACGATATTGTTTTAGCGTATTAAGAAATATTTTTTAACTTGATTTGGTTACTATTTGAAGCGCTTAACATGATGAATCATCAATGTTTTGTCATTTCCAAAATACCCGTCTGATATAGGCCCATTTAAAAAATTTCAATTTTCACCTCAAAATTTGTCGGTGTCCAAGGGAACACCTATTGAAATGAGCCATTTTCACATTAAAATTTCAAAACATTTCAATTCGATTAATATTCGATATGCATGTTGGAAATGGCTAAATAGTCAAGTTTCATCATGGTAACCCTTATAAATAATGGTCAAATGTATTTAAAAATCAATTTTACACTATATTGTTTTAGGGTGTTAAGAAATATTTTTTAACTTGATTTAGTTATTATTTGAAGGGTTTAACATGGTGAAACCTCAATTTTTAGTCATTCCCAACATACATGTCAAATATCAGCCCGTTTAAAAAAATTCAATTTTCAACTTAAAATTTGTCGATGTCCAAGGGAACAAATACGGAATTGAGCCATTTTGACATTAAAATTTGAAAACATTTCAAATCGATTAATATTCGACATGCATGTTGGAAATGGCTAAAAAGTCAAGTTTCATCATGGTAACCCATATAAATAATGGTCAAATGTATTTAAAAATCAATTTTACACGATATTGTTTTAGCGTATTAGGAAATATTTTTTAACTTGATTTGGTTACTATTTGAAGCGCTTAACATGATGAATCATCAATGTTTTGTCATTTCCAAAATACACGTCTGATATAGGCCCATTTAAAAAATTTCAATTTTCACCTCAAAATTTGTCGGTGTCCAAGGGAACACCTATTGAAATGAGCCATTTTGACATTAAAATTTCAAAACATTTCAATTCGATTAATATTCGACATGCATGTTGGAAAAGGCTAAATAGTCAAGTTTCATCATGGTAACCCCTATAAATAATTGTCAAATGTATTTAAAAATCAATTTTACACTATATTGTTTTAGCGTGTTAAGAAATATTTTTTAAGTTGATTTAGTTATTATTTGAAGGGTTTAACATGGTGAAACCTCAATTTTTAGTCATTCCCAACATACATGTCAAATATCGGCCCGTTTAAAAAAATTCAATTTTCAACTTAAAATTTGTCGATGTCCAAGGGAACGGCTATGGAATTGAGCCATTTTGACATTAAAATTTGAAAACATTTCAAATCGATTAATATTCGATATGCATGTTGGAAATGGCTAAAAAGTAAAGTTTCATCATGGTAAGCCTTATAAATAATGGTCAAATGTATTTAAAAATCAATTTTACACGATATTGTTTTAGCGTATTAAGAAATATTATATAACTTAATTTGGTTACTATTTGAAGGGCTTAACATGATGAATCATCAATTTTTCTTCATTTCCAACATACACGTCTGATATAGGCCCATTTAAAAAATTTCAATTTTCACCTCAAAATTTGTCGGTGTCCAAGGGAACCCCTATTGAAATGAGCAATTTTGACATGAATATTTCAAAAAATTTCAAATTGATTAATATTCGACATGGGTGTTGGAAATGGCTAAATAGTCAAGTTTCATCATGGTAACCCATATAAATAATGGTCAAATGTATTTAAAAATCAATTTTACACTATATTGTTTTAGCGTGTTAAGAAATATTTTTTAACTTGATTTAGTTATTATTTGAAGGGTTTAACATGGTGAAACCCCAATTTTTAGTCATTCCCAACATACATGTCAAATATCGGCCCGTTTAAAAAAATTCAATTTTCAACTTAAAATTTGTCGATGTCCAAGGGAACAGCTACGGAATTGAGCCATTTTGACATTAAAATTTGAAAACATTTCAAATCGATTAATATTCGACATGCATGTTGGAAATGGCTAAAAAGTCAAGTTTCATCATGGTAACCCATATAAATAATGGTCAAATGTATTTAAAAATCAATTATACACGATATTGTTTTAGCGTATTAAGAAATATTTTTTAACTTGATTTGGTTACTATTTGAAGCGCTTAACATGATGAATCATCAATGTTTTGTCATTTCCAAAATACCCGTCTGATATAGGCCCATTTAAAAAATTTCAATTTTCACCTCAAAATTTGTCGGTGTCCAAGGGAACACCTATTGAAATGAGCCATTTTCACATTAAAATTTCAAAACATTTCAATTCGATTAATATTCGACATGCATGTTGGAAATGGCTAAATAGTCAAGTTTCATCATGGTAACCCTTATAAATAATGGTCAAATGTATTTAAAAATAAATTGTACACTATATTGTTTTAGGGTGTTAAGAAATATTTTTTAACTTGATTTAGTTATTATTTGAAGGGTTTAACATGGTGAAACCTCAATTTTTAGTCATTCCCATCATACATGTCAAATATCAGCCCGTTTAAAAAAATTCAATTTTCAACTTAAAATTTTTCGATGTCCAAGGGAACAACTATGGAATTGAGCCATTTTGACATTAAAATTTGAAAACATTTCAAATCGATTAATATTCGACATGCATGTTGGAAATGGCTAAAAAGTCATGTTTCATCATGGTAACGCTTATAAATAATGGTCAAATGTATTTAAAAATCAATTTTACACGATATTGTTTTAGCGTATTAAGAAATATTATATAACTTAATTTGGTTACTATTTGAAGGGCTTAACATGATGAATCATCAATTTTTCTTCATTTCCAACATACACGTCTCGATATAGGCCCATTTAAAAAATTTCAATTTTCACCTCAAAATTTGTCGGTGTCCAAGGGAACCCCTATTGAAATGAGCAATTTTGACATGAAAATTTCAAAAAATTTCAAATTGATTAATATTCGACATGGGTTTTGGAAATGGCTAAATAGTCAAGTTTCATCATGGTAACCCATATAAATAATGGTCAAATGTATTTAAAAATCAATTTTACACTATATTGTTTTAGCGTGTTAAGAAATATTTTTTAACTTGATTTAGTTATTATTTGAAGGGTTTAACATGGTGAAACCCCAATTTTTAGTCATTCCCAACATACATGTCAAATATCGGCCCGTTTAAAAAAATTCAATTTTCAACTTAAAATTTGTCGATGTCCAAGGGAACGGCTATGGAATTGAGCCATTTTGACATTAAAATTTGAAAACATTTCAAATCGATTAATATTCGATATGCATGTTGGAAATGGCTAAAAAGTAAAGTTTCATCATGGTAAGCCTTATAAATAATGGTCAAATGTATTTAAAAATCAATTTTACACGATATTGTTTTAGCGTATTAAGAAATATTATATAACTTAATTTGGTTACTATTTGAAGGGCTTAACATGATGAATCATCAATTTTTCTTCATTTCCAACATACACGTCGATATAGGCCCATTTAAAAAATTTCAATTTTCACCTCAAAATTTGTCGGTGTCCAAGGGAACCCCTATTGAAATGAGCAATTTTGACATGAAAATTTCAAAAAATTTCAAATTGATTAATATTCGACATGGGTGTTGGAAATGGCTAAATAGTCAAGTTTCATCATGGTAACCCATATAAATAATGGTCAAATGTATTTAAAAATCAATTTTACACTATATTGTTTTAGCGTGTTAAGAAATATTTTTTAACTTGATTTAGTTATTATTTGAAGGGTTTAACATGGTGAAACCCCAATTTTTAGTCATTCCCAACATACATGTCAAATATCAGCCCGTTTAAAAAAATTCAATTTTCAACTTAAAATTTGTCGATGTCCAAGGGAACAACTACGGAATTGAGCCATTTTGACATTAAAATTTGAAAACATTTCAAATCGATTAATATTCGACATGCATGTTGGAAATGGCTAAAAAGTCAAGTTTCATCATGGTAACCCATATAAATAATGGTCAAATGTATTTAAAAATCAATTTTACACGATATTGTTTTAGCGTATTAAGAAATATTTTTTAACTTGATTTGGTTACTATTTGAAGCGCTTAACATGATGAATCATCAATGTTTTGTCATTTCCAAAATACCCGTCTGATATAGGCCCATTTAAAAAATTTCAATTTTCACCTCAAAATTTGTCGGTGTCCAAGGGAACACCTATTGAAATGAGCCATTTTCACATTAAAATTTCAAAACATTTCAATTTGATTAATATTCGACATGCATGTTGGAAATGGCTAAATAGTCAAGTTTCATCATGGTAACCCTTATAAATAATGGTCAAATGTATTTAAAAATCAATTTTACACTATATTGTTTTAGGGTGTTAAGAAATATTTTTTAACTTGATTTAGTTATTATTTGAAGGGTTTAACATGGTGAAACCTCAATTTTTAGTCATTCCCAACATACATGTCAAATATCAGCCCGTTTAAAAAAATTCAATTTTCAACTTAAAATTTTTCGATGTCCAAGGGAACAGCTATGGAATTGAGCCATTTTGACATTAAAATTTGAAAACATTTCAAATCGATTAATATTCGACATGCATGTTGGAAATGGCTAAAAAGTCATGTTTCATCATGGTAACCCTTATAAATAATGGTCAAATGTATTTAAAAATAAATTTTACACGATATTGTTTTAGCGTATTAAGAAATATTTTTTAACTTAATTTTGTTACTATTTGAAGGGCTTAACATGATGAATCATCAATTTTTCTTCATTTCCAACATACACGTCTCATATAGGTCCATTTAAAAAATTCCAATTTTCACCTCAAAATTTGTCGGTGTCCAAGGGAACACCTATTGAAATGAGCAATTTTGACATGAAAATTTCAAAAAATTTCAAATTGATTAATATTCGACATGGATGTTGGAAATGGCTAAATAGTCAAGTTTCATCATGGTAATCCATTTAAATAATGGTCAAATGTATTTAAAAATCAATTTTCCACTATATTAATTTAGCGTGTTAAGAAATATTTTTTAACTTGATTTAGTTATTATTTGAAGGGTTTAACATGGTGAAACCCCAATTTTTAGTCATTCCCAACATACATGTCAAATATCGGCCCGTTTAAAAAAATTCAATTTTCAACTTAAAATTTGTCGATGTCCAAGGGAACAAATACGGAATTGAGCCATTTTGACATTAAAATTTGAAAACATTTCAAATCGATTAATATTCGACATGCATGTTGGAAATGGCTAAAAAGTCAAGTTTCATCATGGTAACCCATATAAATAATGGTCAAATGTATTTAAAAATCAATTTTACACGATATTGTTTTAGCGTATTAAGAAATATTTTTTAACTTGATTTGGTTACTATTTGAAGCGCTTAACATGATGAATCATCAATGTTTTGTCATTTCCAAAATACACGTCTGATATAGGCCCATTTAAAAAATTTCAATTTTCACCTCAAAATTTGTCGGTGTCCAAGGGAACACCTATTGAAATGAGCCATTTTGACATGAAAATTTAAAAATATTTCAAATCGATTAATATTCGACATACATTTGGGAAATAGTCAAGTTTCATCATGGTAACCCCTATAAGTAATGGTCAAATGTATTTAAAAATCAATTTTACACTATATTGTTTTAGCGTATTAAGAAATATTTTTTAACGTGATTTGGTTATTATTTGAAGGGTTTAACATGGTGAGACCTCAAATTTTAGTCATTCCCAACATACATGTCAAATATCAGCCCATTTAAAAATTTTCAATTTTCAACTCAAAATTTGTCGGGGTTCATGGGAACACGTATGGAATTGAGCCATTTTGACATTAAAATTTCAAAACATTTCAATTCGATTAATATTCGACATGCATGTTGGAAAAGGCTAAATAGTCAAATATCATCATGGTAACCCCTATAAATAATGGTCAATGTATTTAAAAATCAATTTTACACTATATTGTTTTAGCGTGTTAAGAAATATTTTTTAAGTTGATTTAGTTATTATTTGAAGGGTTTAACATGGTGAAACCTCAATTTTTAGTCATTCCCAACATACATGTCAAATATCGGCCCGTTTAAAAAAATTCAATTTTCAACTTAAAATTTGTCGATGTCAAGGGAACAGCTATGGAATTGAGCCATTTTGACATTAAAATTTGAAAACATTTCAAATCGATTAATATTCGATATGCATGTTGGAAATGGCTAAAAAGTAAAGTTTCATCATGGTAAGCCTTATAAATAATGGTCAAATGTATTTAAAAATCAATTTTACACGATATTGTTTTAGCGTATTAAGAAATATTATATAACTTAATTTGGTTACTATTTGAAGGGCTTAACATGATGAATCATCAATTTTTCTTCATTTCCAACATACACGTCTGATATAGGCCCATTTAAAAAATTTCAATTTTCACCTCAAAATTTGTCGGTGTCCAAGGGAACCCCTATTGAAATGAGCAATTTTGACATGAAAATTTCAAAAAATTTCAAATTGATTAATATTCGACATGGGTGTTGGAAATGGCTAAATAGTCAAGTTTCATCATGGTAACCCATATAAATAATGGTCAAATGTATTTAAAAATCAATTTTACACTATATTGTTTTAGCGTGTTAAGAAATATTTTTTAACTTGATTTAGTTATTATTTGAAGGGTTTAACATGGTGAAACCCCAATTTTTAGTCATTCCCAACATACATGTCAAATATCGGCCCGTTTAAAAAAATTCAATTTTCAACTTAAAATTTGTCGATGTCCAAGGGAACGGCTACGGAATTGAGCCATTTTGACATTAAAATTTGAAAACATTTCAAATCGATTAATATTCGACATGCATGTTGGAAATGGCTAAAAAGTCAAGTTTCATCATCGTAACCCATATAAATAATGGTCAAATGTATTTAAAAATCAATTTTACACGATATTGTTTTAGCGTATTAAGAAATATTTTTTAACTTGATTTGGTTACTATTTGAAGCGCTTAACATGATGAATCATCAATATTTTGTCATTTCCAAAATACCCGTCTGATATAGGCCCATTTAAAAAATTTCAATTTTCACCTCAAAATTTGTCGGTGTCCAAGGGAACACCTATTGAAATGAGCCATTTTCACATTAAAATTTCAAAACATTTCAATTCGATTAATATTCGATATGCATGTTGGAAATGGCTAAATAGTCAAGTTTCATCATGGTAACCCTTATAAATAATGGTCAAATGTATTTAAAAATAAATTTTACACTATATTGTTTTAGGGTGTTAAGAAATATTTTTTAACTTGATTTAGTTATTATTTGAAGGGTTTAACATGGTGAAACCTCAATTTTTAGTCATTCCCAACATACATGTCAAATATCGGCCCGTTTAAAAAAATTCAATTTTCAACTTAAAATTTGTCGATGTCCAAGGGAACAACTACGGAATTGAGCCATTTTGACATTAAAATTTGAAAACATTTCAAATCGATTAATATTCGACATGCATGTTGGAAATGGCTAAAAAGTCAAGTTTCATCATGGTAACCCATATAAATAATGGTCAAATGTATTTAAAAATCAATTATACACGATATTGTTTTAGCGTATTAAGAAATATTTTTTAACTTGATTTGGTTACTATTTGAAGCGCTTAACATGATGAATCATCAATGTTTTGTCATTTCCAAAATACACGTCTGATATAGGCCCATTTAAAAAATTTCAATTTTCACCTCAAAATTTGTCGGTGTCCAAGGGAACACCTATTGAAATGAGCCATTTTCACATTAAAATTTCAAAACATTTCAATTCGATTAATATTCGACATGCATGTTGGAAATGGCTAAATAGTCAAGTTTCATCATGGTAACCCTTATAAATAATGGTCAAATGTATTTAAAAATAAATTGTACACTATATTGTTTTAGGGTGTTAAGAAATATTTTTTAACTTGATTTAGTTATTATTTGAAGGGTTTAACATGGTGAAACCTCAATTTTTAGTCATTCCCATCATACATGTCAAATATCGGCCCGTTTAAAAAAATTCAATTTTCAACTTAAAATTTTTCGATGTCCAAGGGAACAACCTATGGAATTGAGCCATTTTGACATTAAAATTTGAAAACATTTCAAATCGATTAATATTCGACATGCATGTTGGAAATGGCTAAAAAGTCATGTTTCATCATGGTAACGCTTATAAATAATGGTCAAATGTATTTAAAAATCAATTTTACACGATATTGTTTTAGCGTATTAAGAAATATTATATAACTTAATTTGGTTACTATTTGAAGGGCTTAACATGATGAATCATCAATTTTTCTTCATTTCCAACATACACGTCTGATATAGGCCCATTTAAAAAATTTCAATTTTCACCTCAAAATTTGTCGGTGTCCAAGGGAACCCCTATTGAAATGAGCAATTTTGACATGAAAATTTCAAAAAATTTCAAATTGATTAATATTCGACATGGGTGTTGGAAATGGCTAAATAGTCAAGTTTCATCATGGTAACCCATATAAATAATGGTCAAATGTATTTAAAAATCAATTTTACACTATATTGTTTTAGCGTGTTAAGAAATATTTTTTAACTTGATTTAGTTATTATTTGAAGGGTTTAACATGGTGAAACCCCAATTTTTAGTCATTCCCAACATACATGTCAAATATCGGCCCGTTTAAAAAAATTCAATTTTCAACTTAAAATTTGTCGATGTCCAAGGGAACAGCTACGGAATTGAGCCATTTTGACATTAAAATTTGAAAACATTTCAAATCGATTAATATTCGACATGCATGTTGGAAATGGCTAAAAAGTCAAGTTTCATCACTGTAACCCATATAAATAATGGTCAAATGTATTTAAAAATCAATTTTACACGATATTGTTTTAGCGTATTAAGAAATATTTTTTAACTTGATTTGGTTACTATTTGAAGCGCTTAACATGATGAATCATCAATGTTTTGTCATTTCCAAAATACCCGTCTGATATAGGCCCATTTAAAAAATTTCAATTTTCACCTCAAAATTTGTCGGTGTCCAAGGGAACACCTATTGAAATGAGCCATTTTCACATTAAAATTTCAAAACATTTCAATTCGATTAATATTCGATATGCATGTTGGAAATGGCTAAATAGTCAAGTTTCATCATGGTAACCCTTATAAATAATGGTCAAATGTATTTAAAAATAAATTTTACACTATATTGTTTTAGGGTGTTAAGAAATATTTTTTAACTTGATTTAGTTATTATTTGAAGGGTTTAACATGGTGAAACCTCAATTTTTAGTCATTCCCAACATACATGTCAAATATCGGCCCGTTTAAAAAAATTCAATTTTCAACTTAAAATTTGTCGATGTCCAAGGGAACAAATACGGAATTGAGCCATTTTGACATTAAAATTTGAAAACATTTCAAATCGATTAATATTCGACATGCATGTTGGAAATGGCTAAAAAGTCAAGTTTCATCATGGTAACCCATATAAATAATGGTCAAATGTATTTAAAAATCAATTTTACACGATATTGTTTTAGCGTATTAGGAAATATTTTTTAACTTGATTTGGTTACTATTTGAAGCGCTTAACATGATGAATCATCAATGTTTTGTCATTTCCAAAATACACGTCTGATATAGACCCATTTAAAAAATTTCAATTTTCACCTCAAAATTTGTCGGTGTCCAAGGGAATACATTTGAAATGAGCCAATGGGAACACGTATGGAATTGAGCCATTTTGACATTAAAATTTCAAAACATTTCAATTCGATTAATATTCGACATGCATGTTGGAAAAGGCTAAATAGTCAAGTATCATCATGGTAACCCCTATAAATAATGGTCAAATGTATTTAAAAATCAATTTTACACTATATTGTTTTAGCGTGTTAAGAAATATTTTTTAAGTTGATTTAGTTATTATTTGAAGGGTTTAACATGGTGAAACCTCAATTTTTAGTCATTCCCAACATACATGTCAAATATCGGCCCGTTTAAAAAAATTCAATTTTCAACTTAAAATTTGTCGATGTCCAAGGGAACAAGCTATGGAATTGAGCCATTTTGACATTAAAATTTGAAAACATTTCAAATCGATTAATATTCGATATGCATGTTGGAAATGGCTAAAAAGTAAAGTTTCATCATGGTAAGCCTTATAAATAATGGTCAAATGTATTTAAAAATCAATTTTACACGATATTGTTTTAGCGTATTAAGAAATATTATATAACTTAATTTGGTTACTATTTGAAGGGCTTAACATGATGAATCATCAATTTTTCTTCATTTCCAACATACACGTCTGATATAGGCCCATTTAAAAAATTTCAATTTTCACCTCAAAATTTGTCGGTGTCCAAGGGAACCCCTATTGAAATGAGCAATTTTGACATGAAAATTTCAAAAAATTTCAAATTGATTAATATTCGACATGGGTTTTGGAAATGGCTAAATAGTCAAGTTTCATCATGGTAACCCATATAAATAATGGTCAAATGTATTTAAAAATCAATTTTACACTATATTGTTTTAGCGTGTTAAGAAATATTTTTTAACTTGATTTAGTTATTATTTGAAGGGTTTAACATGGTGAAACCCCAATTTTTAGTCATTCCCAACATACATGTCAAATATCAGCCCGTTTAAAAAAATTCAATTTTCAACTTAAAATTTGTCGATGTCCAAGGGAACAGCTACGGAATTGAGCCATTTTGACATTAAAATTTGAAAACATTTCAAATCGATTAATATTCGACATGCATGTTGGAAATGGCTAAAAAGTCAAGTTTCATCATGGTAACCCATATAAATAATGGTCAAATGTATTTAAAAATCAATTATACACGATATTGTTTTAGCGTATTAAGAAATATTTTTTAACTTGATTTGGTTACTATTTGAAGCGCTTAACATGATGAATCATCAATGTTTTGTCATTTCCAAAATACCCGTCTGATATAGGCCCATTTAAAAAATTTCAATTTTCACCTCAAAATTTGTCGGTGTCCAAGGGAACACCTATTGAAATGAGCCATTTTCACATTAAAATTTCAAAACATTTCAATTCGATTAATATTCGACATGCATGTTGGAAATGGCTAAATAGTCAAGTTTCATCATGGTAACCCTTATAAATAATGGTCAAATTTATTTATAAATAAATTGTACACTATATTGTTTTAGGGTGTTAAGAAATATTTTTTAACTTGATTTAGTTATTATTTGAAGGGTTTAACATGGTGAAACCTCAATTTTTAGTCATTCCCATCATACATGTCAAATATCAGCCCGTTTAAAAAAATTCAATTTTCAACTTAAAATTTTTCGATGTCCAAGGGAACAACTATGGAATTGAGCCATTTTGACATTAAAATTTGAAACCATTTCAAATCGATTAATATTCGACATGCATGTTGGAAATGGCTAAAAAGTCATGTTTCATCATGGTAACGCTTATAAATAATGGTCAAATGTATTTAAAAATCAATTTTACACGATATTGTTTTAGCGTAATAAGAAATATTTTTTAACTTAATTTTGTTACTATTTGAAGGGCTTAACATGATGAATCATCAATTTTTCTTCATTTCCAACATACACGTCTGATATAGGCCCATTTAAAAAATTTCAATTTTCACCTCAAAATTTGTCGGTGTCCAAGGGAACCCCTATTGAAATGAGCAATTTTGACATGAAAATTTCAAAAAATTTCAAATTGATTAATATTCGACATGGGTGTTGGAAATGGCTAAATAGTCAAGTTTCATCATGATAACCCATATAAATAATGGTCAAATGTATTTAAAAATCAATTTTACACTATATTGTTTTAGCGTGTTAAGAAATATTTTTTAACTTGATTTAGTTATTATTTGAAGGGTTTAACATGGTGAAACCCCAATTTTTAGTCATTCCCAACATACATGTCAAATATCAGCCCGTTTAAAAAAATTCAATTTTCAACTTAAAATTTGTCGATGTCCAAGGGAACGACTACGGAATTGAGCCATTTTGACATTAAAATTTGAAAACATTTCAAATCGATTAATATTCGACATGCATGTTGGAAATGGCTAAAAAGTCAAGTTTCATCATGGTAACCCATATAAATAATGGTCAAATGTATTTAAAAATCAATTATACACGATATTGTTTTAGCGTATTAAGAAATATTTTTTAACTTGATTTGGTTACTATTTGAAGCGCTTAACATGATGAATCATCAATGTTTTGTCATTTCCAAAATACCCGTCGATATAGGCCCATTTAAAAAATTTCAATTTTCACCTCAAAATTTGTCGGTGTCCAAGGGAACACCTATTGAAATGAGCCATTTTCACATTAAAATTTCAAAACATTTCAATTCGATTAATATTCGACATGCATGTTGGAAATGGCTAAATAGTCAAGTTTCATCATGGTAACCCTTATAAATAATGGTCAAATGTATTTAAAAATAAATTGTACACTATATTGTTTTAGGGTGTTAAGAAATATTTTTTAACTTGATTTAGTTATTATTTGAAGGGTTTAACATGGTGAAACCTCAATTTTTAGTCATTCCCATCATACATGTCAAATATCAGCCCGTTTAAAAAAATTCAATTTTCAACTTAAAATTTTTCGATGTCCAAGGGAACAACTATGGAATTGAGCCATTTTGACATTAAAATTTGAAAACATTTCAAATCGATTAATATTCGACATGCATGTTGGAAATGGCTAAAAAGTCATGTTTCATCATGGTAACGCTTATAAATAATGGTCAAATGTATTTAAAAATCAATTTTACACGATATTGTTTTAGCGTATTAAGAAATATTTTTTAACTTAATTTTGTTACTATTTGAAGGGCTTAACATGATGAATCATCAATTTTTCTTCATTTCCAACATACACGTCTCATATAGGTCCATTTAAAAAATTTCAATTTTCACCTCAAAATTTGTCGGTGTCCAACGGAACACCTATTGAAATGAGCAATTTTGACGTGAAAATTTCAAAAAATTTCAAATTGATTAATATTCGACATGGATGTTGGAAATGGCTAAATAGTCAAGTTTCATCATGGTAACCCATATAAATAATGGTCAAATGTATTTAAAAATCAATTTTACACTATATTGTTTTAGCGTGTTAAGAAATATTTTTTAACTTGATTTAGTTATTATTTGAAGGGTTTAACATGGTGAAACCCCAATTTTTAGTCATTCCCAACATACATGTCAAATATCAGAGCGTTTAAAAAAATTCAATTTTCAACTTAAAATTTGTTGATGTCCAAGGGAACAGCTACGGAATTGAGCCATTTTGACATTAAAATTTGAAAACATTTCAAATCGATTAATATTCGATATGCATGTTGGAAATGGCTAAAAAGTAAAGTTTCATCATGGTAAGCCTTATAAATAATGGTGAAATGTATTTAAAAATCAATTTTACACGATATTGTTTTAGCGTATTAAGAAATATTATATAACTTAATTTGGTTACTATTTGAAGGGCTTAACATGATGAATCATCAATTTTTCTTCATTTCCAACATACACGTCTGATATAGGCCCATTTAAAAAATTTCAATTTTCACCTCAAAATTTGTCGGTGTCCAAGGGAACCCCTATTGAAATGAGCAATTTTGACATGAAAATTTCAAAAAATTTCAAATTGATTAATATTCGACATGGGTGTTGGAAATGGCTAAATAGTCAAGTTTCATCATGGTAACCCATATAAATAATGGTCAAATGTATTTAAAAATCAATTTTACACTATATTGTTTTAGCGTGTTAAGAAATATTTTTTAACTTGATTTAGTTATTATTTGAAGGGTTTAACATGGTGAAACCCCAATTTTTAGTCATTCCCAACATACATGTCAAATATCGGCCCGTTTAAAAAAATTCAATTTTCAACTTAAAATTTGTCGATGTCCAAGGGACGACTACGGAATTAAGCCATTTTGACATTAAAATTTGAAAACATTTCAAATCGATTAATATTCGACATGCATGTTGGAAATGGCTAAAAAGTCAAGTTTCATCATGGTAACCCATATAAATAATGGTCAAATGTATTTAAAAATCAATTTTACACGATATTGTTTTAGCGTATTAAGAAATATTTTTTAACTTGATTTGGTTACTATTTGAAGCGCTTAACATGATGAATCATCAATGTTTTGTCATTTCCAAAATACCCGTCGATATAGGCCCATTTAAAAAATTTCAATTTTCACCTCAAAATTTGTCGGTGTCCAAGGGAACACCTATTGAAATGAGCCATTTTCACATTAAAATTTCAAAACATTTCAATTCGATTAATATTCGACATGCATGTTGGAAATGGCTAAATAGTCAAGTTTCATCATGGTAACCCTTATAAATAATGGTCAAATGTATTTAAAAATAAATTGTACACTATATTGTTTTAGGGTGTTAAGAAATATTTTTTAACTTGATTTAGTTATTATTTGAAGGGTTTAACATGGTGAAACCTCAATGTTTAGTCATTCCCATCATACATGTCAAATATCAGCCCGTTTAAAAAAATTCAATTTTCAACTTAAAATTTTTCGATGTCCAAGGGAACAGCTATATAATTGAGCCATTTTGACATTAAAATTTGAAAACATTTCAAATCGATTAATATTCGACATGCATGTTGGAAATGGCTAAAAAGTCATGTTTCATCATGGTAACGCTTATAAATAATGGTCAAATGTATTTAAAAATCAATTTTACACGATATTGTTTTAGCGTATTAAGAAATATTTTTTAACTTAATTTTGTTACTATTTGAAGGGCTTAACATGATGAATCATCAATTTTTCTTCATTTCCAACATACACGTCTCATATAGGTCCATTTAAAAAATTTCAATTTTCACCTCAAAATTTGTCGGTGTCCAACGGAACACCTATTGAAATGAGCAATTTTGACGTGAAAATTTCAAAAAATTTCAAATTGATTAATATTCGACATGGATGTTGGAAATGGCTAAATAGTCAAGTTTCATCATGGTAACCCATATAAATAATGGTCAAATGTATTTAAAAATCAATTTTACACTATATTGTTTTAGCGTGTTCCGAAATATTTTTTAACTTGATTTAGTTATTATTTGAAGGGTTTAACATGGTGAAACCCCAATTTTTAGTCATTCCCAACATACATGTCAAATATCAGCCCGTTTAAAAAAATTCAATTTTCAACTTAAAATTTGTCGATGTCCAAGGGAACAGCTATGGAATTGAGCCATTTTGACATTAAAATTTGAAAACATTTCAAATCGATTAATATTCGATATGCATGTTGGAAATGGCTAAAAAGTAAAGTTTCATCATGGTAAGCCTTATAAATAATGGTCAAATGTATTTAAAAATCAATTTTACACGATATTGTTTTAGCGTATTAAGAAATATTATATAACTTAATTTGGTTACTATTTGAAGGGCTTAACATGATGAATCATCAATTTTTCTTCATTTCCAACATACACGTCTGATATAGGCCCATTTAAAAAATTTCAATTTTCACCTCAAAATTTGTCGGTGTCCAAGGGAACCCCTATTGAAATGAGCAATTTTGACATGAAAATTTCAAAAAATTTCAAATTGATTAATATTCGACATGGGTGTTGGAAATGGCTAAATAGTCAAGTTTCATCATGGTAACCCATATAAATAATGGTCAAATGTATTTAAAAATCAATTTTACACTATATTGTTTTAGCGTGTTAAGAAATATTTTTTAACTTGATTTAGTTATTATTTGAAGGGTTTAACATGGTGAAACCCCAATTTTTAGTCATTCCCAACATACATGTCAAATATCAGCCCGTTTAAAAAAATTCAATTTTCAACTTAAAATTTGTGGATGTCCAAGGGAACAGCTACGGAATTGAGCCATTTTGACATTAAAATTTGAAAACATTTCAAATCGATTAATATTCGACATGCATGTTGGAAATGGCTAAAAAGTCAAGTTTCATCATGGTAACCCATATAAATAATGGTCAAATGTATTTAAAAATCAATTTTACACGATATTGTTTTAGCGTATTAAGAAATATTTTTTAACTTGATTTGGTAACTATTTGAAGCGCTTAACATGATGAATCATCAATGTTTTGTCATTTCCAAAATACCCGTCTGATATAGGCCCATTTAAAAAATTTCAATTTTCACCTCAAAATTTGTCGGTGTCCAAGGGAACACCTATTGAAATGAGCCATTTTCACATTAAAATTTCAAAACATTTCAATTCGATTAATATTCGACATGCATGTTGGAAATGGCTAAATAGTCAAGTTTCATCATGGTAACCCTTATAAATAATGGTCAAATGTATTTAAAAATAAATTGTACACTATATTGTTTTAGGGTGTTAAGAAATATTTTTTAACTTGATTTAGTTATTATTTGAAGGGTTTAACATGGTGAAACCTCAATGTTTAGTCATTCCCATCATACATGTCAAATATCAGCCCGTTTAAAAAAATTCAATTTTCAACTTAAAATTTTTCGATGTCCAAGGGAACAGCTATAGAATTGAGCCATTTTGACATTAAAATTTGAAAACATTTCAAATCGATTAATATTCGACATGCATGTTGGAAATGGCTAAAAAGTCATGTTTCATCATGGTAACGCTTATAAATAATGGTCAAATGTATTTAAAAATCAATTTTACACGATATTGTTTTAGCGTATTAAGAAATATTTTTTAACTTAATTTTGTTACTATTTGAAGGGCTTAACATGATGAATCATCAATTTTTCTTCATTTCCAACATACACGTCTCATATAGGTCCATTTAAAAAATTTCAATTTTCACCTCAAAATTTGTCGGTGTCCAACGGAACACCTATTGAAATGAGCAATTTTGACGTGAAAATTTCAAAAAATTTCAAATTGATTAATATTCGACATGGATGTTGGAAATGGCTAAATAGTCAAGTTTCATCATGGTAACCCATATAAATAATAGTCAAATGTATTTAAAAATCAATTTTACACTATATTGTTTTAGCGTGTTAAGAAATATTTTTTAACTTGATTTAGTTATTATTTGAAGGGTTTAACATGGTGAAACCCCAATTTTTAGTCATTCCCAACATACATGTCAAATATCAGAGCGTTTAAAAAAATTCAATTTTCAACTTAAAATTTGTTGATGTCCAAGGGAACAGCTACGGAATTGAGCCATTTTGACATTAAAATTTGAAAACATTTCAAATTGATTAATATTCGACATGCATGTTGGAAATGGCTAAAAAGTCAAGTTTCATCATGGTAACCCATATAAATAATGGTCAAATGTATTTAAAAATCAATTTTACACGATATTGTTTTAGCGTATTAAGAAATATTTTTTAACTTAATTTGGTTACTATTTGAAGGGCTTAACATGATGAATCATCAATTTTTCTTCATTTCCAACATAGACGTCGATATAGGCCCATATAAAAAATTTCAATTTTCAACTCAAAATTTGTCGAGGTTCAAGGGAACACCTATGGAATTGAGCCATTTTGACATTAAAATTTCAAAACATTTTAATTCGATTAATATTCGACAAGCATGTTGGAAAAGGCTAAATAGTCAAGTATCATCATGGTAACCCCTATAAATAATGGTCAAATGTATTTAAAAATCAATTTTACACTATATTGTTTTAGCGTGTTCAGAAATATTTTTAACTTGATTTAGTTATTATTTGAAGGGTTTAACATGGTGAAACCTCAATTTTTAGTCATTCCCAACATACATGTCAAATATCACCCCGTTTAAAAAAATTCAATTTTCAACTCAAAATTTGTCGGTGTCCAAGGGAACAGCTATGGAATTGAGCCATTTTGACATTAAAATTTGAAAACATTTCAAATCGATTAATATTCGACATGCATGTTGGAAATGGCTAAAAAGTCTAGTTTCATCATGGTAACCCCTATAAATAATGGTCAAAATGTATTTAAAAATCAATTTTACACGATATTGTTTTAGCGTATTAAGAAATATTTTTTAACTTGATTTGGTTACTATTTGAAGGGCTTAACATGATGAATCATCAATTTTTCTTCATTTCCAACATACACGTCTAATATAGGCCCATTTAAAAAATTTCAATTTTCACCTCAAAATTTGTCGGTGTCCAAGGGAACACCTATTGAAATGAGCCATTTTGACATGAAAATTTCAAAAAATTTCAAATCGATTAATATTCGACATACATGTTGGAAATGGCTAAATAGTCAAGTTTCATCATGGTAACTATTATAAATAATGGTCGAATGTATTTAAAAATTAATTTTACACTATATTGTTTTATCGTGTTAAGAAATATTGTTTAACGTGATTTGGTTATTATTTGAAGGGTTTAACGTGGTGAAACCTCAATTTTTAGTCATTCCCAACATACATGTCAAATATCAGCCCGTTTAAAAAAATTCAATTTTCAACTCAAAATTTGTCGGTGTCCAAGGGAACAGCTATGGAATTGAGCCATTTTGACATTAAAATTTGAAAACATTTCAAATCGATTAATATTCGACATGCATGTTGGAAATGGCTAAAAAGTCATGTTTCATCATGGTAACGCTTATAAATAATGGTCAAATGTATTTAAAAATCAATTTTACACGATATTGTTTTAGCGTATTAAGAAATATTTTTTAACTTAATTTTGTTACTATTTGAAGGGCTTAACATGATGAATCATCAATTTTTCTTCATTTCCAACATACACGTCTCATATAGGTCCATTTAAAAAATTTCAATTTTCACCTCAAAATTTGTCGGTGTCCAACGGAACACCTATTGAAATGAGCAATTTTGACGTGAAAATTTCAAAAAATTTCAAATTGATTAATATTCGACATGGATGTTGGAAATGGCTAAATAGTCAAGTTTCATCATGGTAACCCATATAAATAATAGTCAAATGTATTTAAAAATCAATTTTACACTATATTGTTTTAGCGTGTTAAGAAATATTTTTTAACTTGATTTAGTTATTATTTGAAGGGTTTAACATGGTGAAACCCCAATTTTTAGTCATTCCCAACATACATGTCAAATATCAGAGCGTTTAAAAAAATTCAATTTTCAACTTAAAATTTGTTGATGTCCAAGGGAACAGCTACGGAATTGAGCCATTTTGACATTAAAATTTGAAAACATTTCAAATTGATTAATATTCGACATGCATGTTGGAAATGGCTAAAAAGTCAAGTTTCATCATGGTAACCCATATAAATAATGGTCAAATGTATTTAAAAATCAATTTTACACGATATTGTTTTAGCGTATTAAGAAATATTTTTTAACTTAATTTGGTTACTATTTGAAGGGCTTAACATGATGAATCATCAATTTTTCTTCATTTCCAACATAGACGTCTGATATAGGCCCATATAAAAAATTTCAATTTTCAACTCAAAATTTGTCGAGGTTCAAGGGAACACCTATGGAATTGAGCCATTTTGACATTAAAATTTCAAAACATTTTAATTCGATTAATATTCGACAAGCATGTTGGAAAAGGCTAAATAGTCAAGTATCATCATGGTAACCCCTATAAATAATGGTCAAATGTATTTAAAAATCAATTTTACACTATATTGTTTTAGCGTGTTCAGAAATATTTTTAACTTGATTTAGTTATTATTTGAAGGGTTTAACATGGTGAAACCTCAATTTTTAGTCATTCCCAACATACATGTCAAATATCGGCCCGTTTAAAAAAATTCAATTTTCAACTCAAAATTTGTCGGTGTCCAAGGGAACGGCTATGGAATTGAGCCATTTTGACATTAAAATTTGAAAACATTTCAAATCGATTAATATTCGACATGCATGTTGGAAATGGCTAAAAAGTCTAGTTTCATCATGGTAACCCCTATAAATAATGGTCAAAATGTATTTAAAAATCAATTTTACACGATATTGTTTTAGCGTATTAAGAAATATTTTTTAACTTGATTTGGTTACTATTTGAAGGGCTTAACATGATGAATCATCAATTTTTCTTCATTTCCAACATACACGTCTAATATAGGCCCATTTCAAAAATTTCAATTTTCACCTCAAAATTTGTCGGTGTCCAAGGGAACACCTATTGAAATGAGCCATTTTGACATGAAAATTTCAAAAAATTTCAAATCGATTAATATTCGACATACATGTTGGAAATGGCTAAATAGTCAAGTTTCATCATGGTAACTATTATAAATAATGGTCGAATGTATTTAAAAATCAATTTTACACTATATTGTTTTATCGTGTTAAGAAATATTGTTTAACGTGATTTGGTTATTATTTGAAGGGTTTAACGTGGTGAAACCTCAAATTTTAGTCATTCCCAACATACATGTCAAATATCAGCCCATTTAAAAATTTCAATTTTCAACTCAAAATTTGTCGGGGTTCAAGGAACACCTATGGAATTGAGCCATTTTGACATTAAAATTTCAAAACATTTCAATTCGATTAATATTCGACATGCATGTTGGAAATGGCTAAATAGTCAAGTTTCATCATGGTAGCTATTATAAATAATGGTCGAATGTATTTAAAAATCAATTTTACACTATATTGTTTTATCGTGTTAAGAAATATTTTTTAACTTGATTTAGTTATTATTTGAAGGGTTTAACATGGTGAAACCTCAATTTTTATACATTCCCAACATACATGTCAAATATCAGCCCGTTTAAAAAAATTCAATTTTCAACTCAAAATTTGTCGGTGTCCAAGGGAACAGCTATGGAATTGAGCCATTTTGACATTAAAATTTGAAAACATTTCAAATCGATTAATATTCGACATGCATGTTCGAAATGGCTAAAAAGTCTAGTTTCATCATGGTAACCCATATAAATGATGGTCAAATGTATTTAAAAATCAATTTTACACGATATTGTTTTAGCGTATTAAGAAATATTTTTTAACTTGATTTGGTTACTATTCGAAGCGCTTAACATGATGAATCATCAATGTTTTGTCATTTCCAAAATACACGTATGATATAGGCCCATTTAAAAAATTTCAATTTTCACCTCAAAATTTGTCGGTGTCCAAGGGAACACCTATTGAAATGAGCCATTTTGACATGAAAATTTCAAAATATTTCAAATCGATTAATATTCGACATGCATGTTGGAAATGGCTAAAAAGTCTAGTTTCATCATGGTAACCCCTATAAATAATGGTCAAATGTATTTAAAAATCAATTTTACACGATATTGTTTTAGCGTATTAAGAAATATTTTTTAACTTGATTTGGTTACTATTTGAAGGGCTTAACATGATGAATCATCAATTTTTCTTCATTTCCAACATACACGTCTCATATAGGTCCATTTAAAAAATTTCAATTTTCACCTCAAAATTTGTCGGTGTCCAACGGAACACCTATTGAAATGAGCAATTTTGACGTGAAAATTTCAAAAAAATTCAAATTGATTAATATTCGACATGGATGTTGGAAATGGCTAAATAGTCAAGTTTCATCATGGTAACCCATATAAATAATGGTCAAATGTATTTAAAAATCAATTTTACACTATATTGTTTTAGCGTGTTAAGAAATATTTTTTAACTTGATTTAGTTATTATTTGAAGGGTTTAACATGGTGAAACCCCAATTTTTAGTCATTCCCAACATACATGTCAAATATCGAGCGTTTAAAAAAATTCAATTTTCAACTTAAAATTTGTTGATGTCCAAGGGAACAGCTACGGAATTGAGCCATTTTGACATTAAAATTTGAAAACATTTCAAATTGATTAATATTCGACATGCATGTTGGAAATGGCTAAAAAGTCAAGTTTCATCATGGTAACCCATATAAATAATGGTCAAATGTATTTAAAAATCAATTTTACACGATATTGTTTTAGCGTATTAAGAAATATTTTTTAACTTAATATGGTTACTATTTGAAGGGCTTAACATGATGAATCATCAATTTTTCTTCATTTCCAACATAGACGTCTGATATAGGCCCATATAAAAAATTTCAATTTTCAACTCAAAATTTGTCGAGGTTCAAGGGAATACCTATGGAATTGAGCCATTTTGACATCAAAATTTCAAAACATTTTAATTCGATTAATATTCGACAAGCATGTTGGAAAAGGCTAAATAGTCAAGTATCATCATGGTAACCCCTATAAATAATGGTCAAATGTATTTAAAAATCAATTTTACACTATATTGTTTTAGCGTGTTCAGAAATATTTTTAACTTGATTTAGTTATTATTTGAAGGGTTTAACATGGTGAAACCTCAATTTTTAGTCATTCCCAACATACATGTCAAATATCAGCCCGTTTAAAAAAATTCAATTTTCAACTCAAAATTTGTCGGTGTCCAAGGGAACAGGTATGGAATTGAGCCATTTTGACATTAAAATTTGAAAACATTTCAAATCGATTAATATTCGACATGCATGTTGGAAATGGCTAAAAAGTCTAGTTTCATCATGGTAACCCCTATAAATAATGGTCAAAATGTATTTAAAAATCAATTTTACACGATATTGTTTTAGCGTATTAAGAAATATTTTTTAACTTGATTTGGTTACTATTTGAAGGGCTTAACATGATGAATCATCAATTTTTCTTCATTTCCAACATACACGTCTAATATAGGCCCATTTAAAAAATTTCAATTTTCACCTCAAAATTTGTCGGTGTCCAAGGGAACACCTATTGAAATGAGCCATTTTGACATGAAAATTTCAAAAAATTTCAAATCGATTAATATTCGACATACATGTTGGAAATGGCTAAATAGTCAAGTTTCATCATGGTAACTATTATAAATAATGGTCGAATGTATTTAAAAATCAATTTTACACTATATTGTTTTATCGTGTTAAGAAATATTGTTTAACGTGATTTGGTTATTATTTGAAGGGTTTAACGTGGTGAAACCTCAAATTTTAGTCATTCCCAACATACATGTCAAATATCAGCCCATTTAAAAATTTCAATTTTCAACTCAAAATTTGTCGGGGTTCAAGGGAACACCTATGGAATTGAGCCATTTTGACATTAAAATTTCAAAACATTTCAATTCGATTAATATTCGACATGCATGTTGGAAACGGCTAAATAGTCAAGTTTCATCATGGTAGCTATTATAAATAATGGTCGAATGTATTTAAAAATCAATTTTACACTATATTGTTTTATCGTGTTAAGAAATATTTTTTAACTTGATTTAGTTATTATTTGAAGGGTTTAACATGGTGAAACCTCAATTTTTATACATTCCCAACATACATGTCAAATATCAGCCCGTTTAAAAAAATTCAATTTTCAACTCAAAATTTGTCGGTGTCCAAGGGAACGGCTATGGAATTGAGCCATTTTGACATTAAAATTTGAAAACATTTCAAATCGATTAATATTCGACATGCATGTTCGAAATGGCTAAAAAGTCTAGTTTCATCATGGTAACCCATATAAATGATGGTCAAATGTATTTAAAAATCAATTTTACACGATATTGTTTTAGCGTATTAAGAAATATTTTTTAACTTGATTTGGTTACTATTCGAAGCGCTTAACATGATGAATCATCAATGTTTTGTCATTTCCAAAATACACGTATGATATAGGCCCATTTAAAAAATTTCAATTTTCACCTCAAAATTTGTCGGTGTCCAAGGGAACACCTATTGAAATGAGCCATTTTGACATGAAAATTTCAAAATATTTCAAATCGATTAATATTCGACATGCATGTTGGAAATGGCTAAAAAGTCTAGTTTCATCATGGTAACCCCTATAAATAATGGTCAAATGTATTTAAAAATCAATTTTACACGATATTGTTTTAGCGTATTAAGAAATATTTTTTAACTTGATTTGGTTACTATTTGAAGGGCTTAACATGATGAATCATCAATTTTTCTTCATTTCCAACATACACGTTTTATATAGGCCCATTTAAAAAATTTCAATTTTCACCTCAAAATTTGTCGGTGTCCAAGGGAACACCTATTGAAATGAACCATTTTGACATGAAAATTCAAAAAAATTCAAATCGATTAATATTCGACGTACATGTTGGAAATGGCTAAATAGTCAAGTTTCATCATGGTAACTATTATAAATAATGGTCGAATGTATTTAAAAATCAATTTTACACTATATTGTTTTATCGTGTTAAGAAATATTTTTTAACGTGATTTTGTTATTATATGAAGGGTTTAACATGGTGAAACCTCAAATTTTAGTCATTCCCAACATACATGTCAAATATCAGCCCATTTAAAAAATTTAAATTTTCACCTCAAAATTTGTCGGTGTCCAAGGGAACACCTATTGAAATGAGCCATTTTGACATGAAAATTTCAAAAAATTTCAATTCGATTAATATTCGACATGCATGTTGGAAATGGCTAAATAGTCAAGTTTCATCATAGTAACCCCTATAAATAATGGTCAACTGTATTTAAAAATCAATTTTACACTATATTGTTTTAGCGTGTTAAGAATTATTTTTTAACTTGATTTGGTTATTATTTGAAGGGTTTAACATGGTGAAACCTCAATTTTTAGTCATTCCTAGCATACATGTCAAATATCAACCCGTTTAAAAATTTTCAATTTTGAACTCAAAATTTGTCGCTTTCCAAGGGAACACCTATGGAATTGAGCCATTTTGATATGAAAATTTCAAAACATTTAAAATCGATTAATATTCGACATGCATGTTGGAAATGGCTAAAAAGTCAAGTTTCATCATGGTAGCCCCTATAAGTAAAGGTGAAATGTATTTAAAAATCAATTTTACACTATATTGTTTTAGCGTTTTATGAAATATTTTTTAATTTCATTTGGCTATTATTTGAAGGGCTTAACATGGTGAAACCTCAATTTTTAGTCAGTCCCAACATAAACGTCAAATATCAGCCCATTTAAAGAATTTTAATTTTTAACTGAAAATTCTTCGGATTCCAAGGCAACACTTGTGGAAATGAGCCATTTTGACATGAAATTTTAAAAAACTTTCAAATCGAATAATACTCGACATGCATTTTGGAAATGGCTAAAAAGTCAAGTTTCATCATGGTATCCCCTATAAATAATGGTCAAATGTATTTAAAAATCAATTTTACACTATATTGTTTTAGCGTGTTAAGAAATACTTTTTAACTTGATTTGGTTATTATTTAAAGGGTTTAACATGGTGAATCATAAATTTTTCGTCATTCCCAACATACACGTCAGATATAGGCCCATTTAAAAAATTAAATTTTCACCTCAAAATTTGTCGGTGTCCAAGGGAACACCTATTGAAATGAGCCATTTTGACATGAAAATTTCAAAAAATTTCAATTCGATTAATATTCGACATGCATGTTGGAAATGGCTAAATAGTCAAGTTTCATCATGGTAACCCGTATAAATAATGGTCAACTGTATTTAAAAATAAATTTTATACTATATTGTTTTAGCGTTTTAAGAATTATTTTTTAACTTGATTTGGTTATTATTTGAAGGGTTTAACATGGTGAATCATAAATTTTTCGTCATTCCCAACATACATGTCAGATATAGGCCCATTTAAACAATTTAAAGTTTCACCTCAAAATTTGTCGGTGTCCAAGGGAACACCTATTGAAATGAGCCATTTTGACATGAAAATTTCAAAAAATTTCAATTCGATTAATATTCGACATGCATGTTGGAAATGGCTAAATAGTCAAGTTTCATCATGGTAACCCCTATAAATAATGGTCAACTGTATTTAAAAATCAATTTTACACTATATTGTTTTAGCGTGTTAAGAAATACTTTTTTACTTGATTTGGTTATTATTTGAAGGGTTTAACATGGTGAATCATAAATTTTTCGTCATTCCCAACATACACGTCAGATATAGGCCCATTTAAAAAATTTAAATTTTCACCTCAAAATTTGTCGGTGTCCAAGGGAACACCTATTGAAATGAGCCATTTTGACATGAAAATTTCAAAAAATTTCAATTCGATTAATATTCAACATGCATGTTGGAAATGGCTAAATAGTCAAGTTTCATCATGGTAACCCCTATAAATAATGGTCAACTGTATTTAAAAATCAATTTTACACTATATTGTTTTCGCGTGTTAAGAAATATTTTTTAACTTGATTTGGTTATTATTTGAAGGGTTTAACATGGTGAAACCTCAATTTTTAGTCATTCCTAACATACATGTCAAATATCAACCCGTTTAAAAATTTTCAATTTTCAACTCAAAATTTGTCGCTTTCCAAGGGAACACCTATGGAATTGAGCCATTTTGATATGAAAATTTCAAAACATTTAAAATCGATTAATATTCGACATGCATGTTGGAAATGGCTAAAAAGTCAAGTTTCATCATGGTACCCCCTATAAGTAAAGGTGAAATGTATTTAAAATCAATTTTACACTATATTGTTTTAGCGTGTTATGAAATATTTTTTAATTTCATTTGGCTATTATTTGAAGGGCTTAACATGGTGAAACCTCAATTTTTAGTCAGTCCCAACATAAACGTCAAATATCAGCCCATTGAAAGAATTTTAATTTTTAACTGAAAATTCTTCGGATTCCAAGGCAACACATGTGGAAATGAGCCATTTTGACATGAAATTTTAAAAAAGTTTCAAATCGAATAATACTCGACATGCATTTTGGAAATGGCTAAAAAGTCAAGTTTCATCATGGTAACCCTTATAAATAATGGTCAAATGTATTTAAAAATCAATTTTACACTATATTGTTTTAGCGTGTTAAGAAATACTTTTTAACTTGATTTGGTTATTATTTAAAGGATTTAACATGGTGAATCATAAATTTTTCGTCATTCCCAACATACACGTCAGATATAGGCCCATTTAAAAAATTAAATTTTCACCTCAAAATTTGTCGGTGTCCAAGGGAACACCTATTGAAATGAGCCATTTTGACATGAAAATTTCAAAAAATTTCAATTCGATTAATATTCGACATGCATGTTGGAAATGGCTAAATAGTCAAGTTTCATCATGGTAACCCCTATAAATAATGGTCAACTGTATTTAAAAATCAATTTTATACTATATTGTTTCAGCGTTTTAAGAAATATTTTTTAACTTGATTTGGTTATTATTTGAAGGGTTTAACATGGTGAAACCTCAATTTTTAGTCATTCCCAACATACATGTCAAATATCAGCCCGTTTAAAAAAATTCAATTTTCAACTCAAAATTTGTCGTTGTCCAAGGGAACACCTGTGGAAATGAGCCATTTTGACATGAAATTTTAAAAAACTTTCGAATCGAATAATACTCGATATGCATCTTGGAAATGGCTAAAAAGTCAAGTTTCATCATGGTAACCCCTATAAATAATGGTCAAATGTATTTAAAATCAATTTTACACTATATTGTTTTAGCGTGTTAAGAAATACTTTTTAACTTGATTTGGTTATTATTTAAAGGGTTTAACATGGTGAATCATAAATTTTTCGTCATTCCCAACATACATGTCGGATATAGGCCCATTTAAAAAATTAAATTTTCACCTCAAAATTTGTCGGTGTCCAAGGGAACAGCTATGGAATTGAGCCATTTTGACATTAAAATTTGAAAACATTTCAAATCGATTAATATTCGACATGCATGTTGGAAATGGCTAAATAGTCAAGTTTCATCATG
Source organism: Linum usitatissimum (assembly GCA_030674075.2). Classification (NCBI taxonomy): domain Eukaryota; kingdom Viridiplantae; phylum Streptophyta; class Magnoliopsida; order Malpighiales; family Linaceae; genus Linum; species Linum usitatissimum. The sequence continues at coordinate 113,938 of JAUJYP020000320.1, forward strand.
GTAACCCCTATAAATAATGGTCAACTGTATTTAAAAATCAATTTTATACTATATTGTTTCAGCGTTTTAAGAAATATTTTTTAACTTGATTTGGTTATTATTTGAAGGGTTTAACATGGTGAAACCTCAATTTTTAGTCATTCCCAACATACATGTCAAATATCAGCCCGTTTAAAAAAATTCAATTTTCAACTCAAAATTTGTCGTTGTCCAAGGGAACACTGTGGAAATGAGCCATTTTGACATGAAATTTTAAAAAACTTTCGAATCGAATAATACTCGATATGCATCTTGGAAATGGCTAAAAAGTCAAGTTTCATCATGGTAACCCCTATAAATAATGGTCAAATGTATTTAAAATCAATTTTACACTATATTGTTTTAGCGTGTTAAGAAATACTTTTTAACTTGATTTGGTTATTATTTAAAGGGTTTAACATGGTGAATCATAAATTTTTCGTCATTCCCAACATACATGTCGATATAGGCCCATTTAAAAAATTAAATTTTCACCTCAAAATTTGTCGGTGTCCAAGGGAACGACTATGGAATTCAGCCATTTTGACATTAAAATTTGAAAACATTTCAAATCGATTAATATTCGACATGCATGTTGGAAATGGCTAAATAGTCATGTTTCATCATGGTAACCCCTATAAATAATGGTCAAATGTATTTAAAAATCAATTTTACACTATATTGTTTTAGCGTGTTAAGAAATACTTTTTAACTTGATATGGTTATTATTTGAAGGGTTTAACATGGTGAAACCTCAATATTTAGTCATTCCTAACATACATGTCAAATATCAACCCGTTTAAAAATTTTCAATTTTCAACTCAAAATTTGTCGCTTTCCAAGGGAACACCTATGGAATTAAGCCATTTTGATATGAAAATTTCAAAACATTTAAAATCGATTAATATTCGACATGCATGTTGGAAATGGGTAAAAAGTCAAGTTTCATCATGGTAGCCCCTATAAGTAAAGGTGAAATGTATTTAAAAATCAATTTTACACTATATTGTTTTAGCGTGTTAAGAAATATTTTTAAATTTCATTTGGCTATTATTTGAAGGGCTTAACATGGTGAAACCTCAATTTTTAGTCATTCCCAACATAAACGTCAAATATCAGCCCATTTAAAGAATTTTAATTTGTACTTGAAAATTTGTCGGATTCCAAGGCAACACCTGTGGAATTGAGCCATTTTGACATGAAATTTTAAAAAAACTTTCAAATCGAATAATACTCGACATGCATCTTGGAAATGGCTAAAAAGTCAAGTTTCATCATTGTAACCCCTATAAATAATGGTCAAATGTATTTAAAATTCAATTTTACAGTATATTGTTTTAGCGTGTTAAGAAATATTTTTTAACTTGATTTGGTAATTATTTGAAGGGTTTAACATGGTGAAACCTCAATTTTTAGTCATTCCCAACATACATGTCAAATATCAGCCCGTTTAAAAAAATTCAATTTTCAACTCAAAATTTTTCGGTGTCCAAGGGAACACCTATGGAATTGAGCCATTTTGACATTAAAATTTGAAAACATTTCAAATCGATTAATATTCGACATGCATGTTGGAAATGGCTAAATAGTCATGTTTCATCATGGTAACGCCTATAAATAATGGTCAAATGTATTTAAAATCAATTTTACACTATATTGTTTTAGCGTGTTAAGAAATACTTTTTAACTTGATTTGGTTATTATTTAAAGGGTTTAACATGGTGAATCATAAATTTTTCATCATTCCCAACATACATGTCAGATATAGGCCCATTTAAAAAATTAAATTTTCACCTCAAAATTTGTCGGTGTCCAAGGGAACAGCTTTGGAATTGAGCCATTTTGACATTAAAATTTGAAAACATTTCAAATCGATTAATATTCGACATGCATGTTGGAAATGGCTAAATAGTCATGTTTCATCATGGTAACCCCTATAAATAATGGTCAAATGTATTTAAAAATCAATTTTACACTATATTGTTTTAGCGTGTTAAGAAATACTTTTTAACTTGATATGGTTATTATTTGAAGGGTTTAACATGGTGAAACCTCAATTTTTAGTCATTCCTAACATACATGTCAAATATCAACCCGTTTAAAAATTTTCAATTTTCAACTCAAAATTTGTCGCTTTCCAAGGGAACACCTATGGAATTAAGCCATTTTGATATGAAAATTTCAAAACATTTAAAATCGATTAATATTCGACATGCATGTTGGAAATGGGTAAAAAGTCAAGTTTCATCATGGTAGCCCCTATAAGTAAAGGTGAAATGTATTTAAAAATCAATTTTACACTATATTGTTTTATTGTGTTAAGAAATATTTTTAAATTTCATTTGGCTATTATTTGAAGTGCTTAACATGGTGAAACCTCAATTTTTAGTCATTCCCAACATAAACGTCAAATATCAGCCCATTTAAAGAATTTTAATTTGTAACTGAAAATTTGTCGGATTCCAAGGCAACACCTGTGGAATTGAGCCATTTTGACATGAAATTTTAAAAAAACTTTCAAATCGAATAATACTCGACATGCATCTTGGAAATGGCTAAAAAGTCAAGTTTCATCATTGTAACCCCTATAAATAATGGTCAAATGTATTTAAAAATCAATTTTACAGTATATTGTTTTAGCGTGTTAAGAAATATTTTTTAACTTGATTTGGTTATTATTTGAAGGGTTTAACATGGTGAAACCTCAATTTTTAGTCATTCCCAACATACATGTCAAATATCGGCCCGTTTAAAAAAATTCAATTTTCAACTCAAAATTTGTCGGTGTCCAAGGGAACACCTATGGAATTGAGCCATTTTGACATTAAAATTTGAAAACATTTCAAATCGATTAATATTCGACATGCATGTTGGAAATGGCTAAATAGTCATGTTTCATCATGGTAACCCCTATAAATAATGGTCAAATGTATTTAAAAATTAATTTTACACTATATTGTTTTAGCGTGTTAAGAAATACTTTTTAACTTGATTTGGTTATTATTTGAAGGGTTTAACATGGTGAAACCTCAATTTTTAGTCATTCCTAACATACATGTCAAATATCAACCCGTTTAAAAATTTTCAATTTTCAACTCAAAATTTGTCGCTTTCCAAGGGAACACCTATGGAATTGAGCCATTTTGATATGAAAATTTCAAAACATTTAAAATCGATTAATATTCGACATGCATGTTGGACTTGGCTAAAAAGTCAAGTTTCATCATGGTATCCCCTATAAGTAAAGGTGAAATGTATTTAAAAATCAATTTTACACTATATTGTTTTAGCGTGTTAAGAAATATTTTTTAACTTGATTTTGTTATTATTTGAAGGGTTTAACATGGTGAAACCTCAATTTTTAGTCATTCCCAACATACATGTCAAATATCGGCCCATTTAAAAAAATTCAATTTTGAACTCAAAATTTGTCGGTGTCCAAGGGAACAGCTATGGAATTGAGCCATTTTGACATTAAAATTTGAAAACATTTCAAATCGATTAATATTCGACATGCATGTTGGAAATGGCTAAATAGTCATGTTTCATCATGGTAACCCCTATAAATAATGGTCAAATGTATTTAAAAATCAATTTTACACTATATTATTTTAGCGTGTTAAGAAATACTTTTTAACTTGATTTGGTTATTATTTAATGGGTTTAACATGGTGAAACCTCAATTTTTAGTCATTCCTAACATACATGTCAAATATCAACCCGTTTAAAAATTTTCAATTTTCAACTCATAATTTGTCGCTTTCCAAGGGAACACCTATGGAATTGAGCCATTTTGGTATGAAAATTTCAAAACATTTAAAATCGATTAATATTCGACATGCATGTTGCAAATGGCTAAAAAGTCAAGTTTCATCATGGTAGCCCCTATAAGTAAAGGTGAAATGTATTTAAAAATCAATTTTACACTATATTGTTTTAGCGTGTTAAGAAATATTTTTTAACTTGATTTGGTTATTATTTGAAGGGTTTAACATGGTGAAACCTCAATTTTTAGTCATTCCCAACATACATGTCAAATATCGGCCCATTTAAAAAAATTCAATTTTCAACTCAAAAATTTGTCGGTGTCCAAGGGAACGGCTATGGAATTGAGCCATTTTGACATTAAAATTTGAAAACATTTCAAATCGATTAATATTCGACATGCATGTTGGAAATGGCTAAATAGTCATGTTTCATCATGGTAACCCCTATAAATAATGGTCAAATGTATTTAAAAATCAATTTTACACTATATTGTTTTAGCGTGTTAAGAAATACTTTTTAACTTGATTTGGTTATTATTTGAAGGGTTTAACATGGTGAAACCTCAATTTTTAGTCATTCCAAACATACATGTCAAATATCAACCCGTTTAAAAATTTTCAATTTTCAACTCAAAATTTGTCGCTTTCCAAGGGAACACCTATGGAATTGAGCCATTTTGATATGAAAATTTCAAAACATTTAAAATCGATTAATATTCGACATGCATGTTGAAATGGCTAAAAAGTCAAGTTTCATCATGGTAGCCCCTATAAGTAAAGGTGAAATGTATTTAAAAATCAATTTTACACTATATTGTTTTAGCGTGTTAAGAAATATTTTTTAACTTGATTTGGTTATTATTTGAAGGGTTTAACATGGTGAAACCTCAATTTTTAGTCATTCCCAACACACATGTCAAATATCGGCCCATTTAAAAAAATTCAATTTTCAACTCAAAAATTTGTCGGTGTCCAAGGGAACGGCTATGGAATTGAGCCATTTTGACATTAAAATTTGAAAACATTTCAAATCGATTAATATTCGACATGCATGTTGGAAATGGCTAAATAGTCATGTTTCATCATGGTAACCCCTATAAATAATGGTCAAATGTATTTAAAAATCAATTTTACACTATATTGTTTTAGCGTGTTAAGAAATACTTTTTAACTTGATTTGGTTATTATTTGAAGGGTTTAACATGGTGAAACCTCAATTTTTAGTCATTCCTAACATACATGTCAAATATCAACCCGTTTAAAAATTTTCAATTTTCAACTCAAAATTTGTCGCTTTCCAAGGGAACACCTATGGAATTGAGCCATTTTGATATGAAAATTTCAAAACATTTAAAATCGATTAATATTCGACATGCATGTTGGAAATGGCTAAAAAGTCAAGTTTCATCATGGTAGCCCCTATAAGTAAAGGTGAAATGTATTTAAAAATCAATTTTACACTATATTGTTTTAGCGTGTTAAGAAATATTTTTTAACTTGATTTGGTTATTATTTGAAGGGTTTAACATGGTGAAACCTCAATTTTTAGTCATTCCCAACATACATGTCAAATATCGGCCCGTTTAAAAAAATTCAATTTTCAACTCAAAATTTGTCGGTATCCAAGGGAACAGCTATGAAATTGAGCCATTTTGACATTAAAATTTGAAAACATTTCAAATCGATTAATATTCGACATGCATGTTGGAAATGGCTAAATAGTCATGTTTCATCATGGTAACCCCTATAAATAATGGTCAAATGTATTTAAAAATCAATTTTACACTATATTGTTTTAGCGTGTTAAGAAATACTTTTTAACTTGATTTGGTTATTATTTGAAGGGTTTAACATGGTGAAACCTCAATTTTTAGTCATTCCCAACATACATGTCAAATATCGGCCCGTTTAAAAAAATTCAATTTTCAACTCAAAATTTGTCGGTATCCAAGGGAACGGCTATGGAATTGAGCCATTTTGACATTAAAATTTGAAAACATTTCAAATCGATTAATATTCGACATGCATGTTGGAAATGGCTAAATAGTCATGTTTCATCATGGTAACCCCTATAAATAATGGTCAAATGTATTTAAAAATCAATTTTACAGTATATTGTTTTAGCGTGTTAAGAAATATTTTTTAACTTGATTTGGTTATTATTTGAAGGGTTTAACATGGTGAAACCTCAATTTTTAGTCATTCCCAACATACATGTCAAAATATCAGCCCGTTTAAAAAAATTCAATTTTCAACTCAAAATTTGTCGGTGTCCAAGGGAACAACTATGGAATTGAGCCATTTTGACATTAAAATTTGAAAACATTTCAAATCGATTAATATTCGACATGCATGTTGGAAATGGCTAAATAGTCATGTTTCATCATGGTAACCCCTATAAATAATGGTCAAATGTATTTAAAAATCAATTTTACACTATATTGTTTTAGCGTGTTAAGAAATATTTTTTAACTTGATTTGGTTATTATTTGAAGGGTTTAACATGGTGAAACCTCAATTTTTAGTCATTCCCAACATACATGTCAAATATCGGCCCGTTTAAAAAAATTCAATTTTCAACTCAAAAAATTTGTCGGTGTCAAGGGAACGGCTATGGAATTGAGCCATTTTGACATTAAAATTTGAAAACATTTCAAATCGATTAATATTCGACATGCATGTTGGAAATGGCTAAATAGTCATGTTTCATCATGGTAACCCCTATAAATAATGGTCAAATGTATTTAAAAATCAATTTTACACTATATTATTTTAGCGTGTTAAGAAATACTTTTTAACTTGATTTGGTTATTATTTGATGGGTTTAACATGGTGAAACCTCAATTTTTAGTCATTCCTACCATACATGTCGACTATCAACCCGTTTAAAAATTTTCAATTTTCAACTCAAAATTTGTCGCTTTCCAAGGGAACACCTATGGAATTGAGCCATTTTGATATGAAAATTTCAAAACATTTAAAATCGATTAATATTCGACATGCATGTTGCAAATGGCTAAAAAGTCAAGTTTCATCATGGTAGCCCCTATAAGTAAAGGTGAAATGTATTTAAAAATCAATTTTACACTATATTGTTTTAGCGTGTTAAGAAATATTTTTTAACTTGATTTGGTTATTATTTGAAGGGTTTAACATGGTGAAACCTCAATTTTTAGTCATTCCCAACATACATGTCAAATATCGGCCCATTTAAAAAAATTCAATTTTCAACTCAAAAAATTTGTCGGTGTCCAAGGGAACGGCTATGGTATTGAGCCATTTTGACATTAAAATTTGAAAACATTTCAAATCGATTAATATTCGACATGCATGTTGGAAATGGCTAAATAGTCATGTTTCATCATGGTAACCCCTATAAATAATGGTCAAATGTATTTAAAAATCAATTTTACACTATATTATTTTAGCGTGTTAAGAAATACTTTTTAACTTGATTTGGTTATTATTTAATGGGTTTAACATGGTGAAACCTCAATTTTTAGTCATTCCTAACATACATGTCGAATATCAACCCGTTTAAAAATTTTCAATTTTCAACTCATAATTTGTTGCTTTCCAAGGGAACACCTATGGAATTGAGCCATTTTGATATGAAAATTTCAAAACATTTAAAATCGATTAATATTCGACATGCATGTTGCAAATGGCTAAAAAGTCAAGTTTCATCATGGTAGCCCCTATAAGTAAAGGTGAAATGTATTTAAAAATCAATTTTACACTATATTGTTTTAGCGTGTTAAGAAATATTTTTTAACTTGATTTGGTTATTATATGAAGGGTTTAACATGGTGAAACCTCAATTTTTAGTCATTCCCAACATACATGTCAAATATCAGCCCGTTTAAAAAAATTCAATTTTCAACTCAAAATTTGTCGGTATCCAAGGGAACAGCTATGAAATTGAGCCATTTTGACATTAAAATTTGAAAACATTTCAAATCGATTAATATTCGACATACATGTTGGAAATGGCTAAATAGTCATGTTTCATCATGGTAACCCCTATAAATAATGGTCAAATGTATTTAAAAATCAATTTTACACTATATTGTTTTAGCGTGTTAAGAAATACTTTTTAACTTGATTTGGTTATTATTTGAAGGGTTTAACATGGTGAAACCTTAATTTTTAGTCATTCCCAACATACATGTCAAATATCAGCCCGTTTAAAAAAATTCAATTTTCAACTCAAAATTTGTCGGTATCCAAGGGAACAGCTATGAAATTGAGCCATTTTGACATTAAAATTTGAAAACATTTCAAATCGATTAATATTCGACATACATGTTGGAAATGGCTAAATAGTCATGTTTCATCATGGTAACCCCTATAAATAATGGTCAAATGTATTTAAAAATCAATTTTACACTATATTGTTTTAGCGTGTTAAGAAATACTTTTTAACTTGATTTGGTTATTATTTGAAGGGTTTAACATGGTGAAACCTCAATTTTTAGTCATTCCTAACATACATGTAAAATATCAACCCGTTTAAAAATTTTCAATTTTCAACTCAAAATTTATCGCTTTCCAAGGGAACACCTGTGGAATTGAGCCATTTTGACATGAAATTTTAAAAAAACTTTCAAATCGAATAATACTCGACATGCATCTTGGAAATGGCTAAAAAGTCAATTTTCATCATTGTAACCCCTATAAATAATGGTCAAATGTATTTAAAAATCAATTTTACAGTATATTGTTTTAGCGTGTTAAGAAATATTTTTTAACTTGATTTGGTTATTATTTGAAGGGTTTAACATGGTGAAACCTCAATTTTTAGTCATTCCCAACATACATGTCAAATATCAGCCCGTTTAAAAAAATTCAATTTTCAACTCAAAATTTTTCGGTGTCCAAGGGAACAGCTATGGAATTGAGCCATTTTGACATTAAAATTTGAAAACATTTCAAATCGATTAATATTCGACATGCATGTTGGAAATGGCTAAATAGTCATGTTTCATCATGGTAACCCCTATAAATAATGGTCAAATGTATTTAAAAATCAATTTTACACTATATTGTTTTAGCGTGTTAAGAAATACTTTTTAACTTGATTTGGTTATTATTTAAAGGGTTTAACATGGTGAATCATAAATTTTTCGTCATTCCCAACATACATGTCAAATATCGGCCCATTTAAAAAAATTAAATTTTCACCTCAAAATTTGTCGGTGTCAAGGGAACGGCTATGGAATTGAGCCATTTTGACATTAAAATTTGAAAACATTTCAAATCGATTAATATTCGACATGCATGTTGGAAATGGCTAAATAGTCATGTTTCATCATGGTAACCCCTATAAATAATGGTCAAATGTATTTAAAAATCAATTTTACACTATATTGTTTTAGCGTGTTAAGAAATACTTTTTAACTTGATTTGGTTATTATTTGAAGGGTTTAACATGGTGAAACCTCAATTTTTAGTCATTCCTAACATACATGTAAAATATCAACCCGTTTAAAAATTTTCAATTTTCAACTCAAAATTTGTCGCTTTCCAAGGGAACACTGTGGAATTGAGCCATTTTGACATGAAATTTTAAAAACATTTCAAATCGAATAATACTCGACATGCATCTTGGAAATGGCTAAAAAGTCAAGTTTCATCATTGTAACCCCTATAAATAATGGTCAAATGTATTTAAAAATCAATTTTACAGTATATTGTTTTAGCGTGTTAAGAAATATTTTTTAACTTGATTTGGTTATTATTTGAAGGGTTTAACATGGTGAAACCTCAATTTTTAGTCATTCCCAACATACATGTCAAATATCGGCCCGTTTAAAAAAATTCAATTTTCAACTCAAAATTTGTCGGTGTCCAAGGGAACGGCTATGGAATTGAGCCATTTTGACATTAAAATTTGAAAACATTTCAAATCGATTAATATTCGACATGCATGTTGGAAATGGCTAAATAGTCATGTTTCATCATGGTAACCCCTATAAATAATGGTCAAATGTATTTAAAAATCAATTTTACACTATATTGTTTTAGCGTGTTAAGAAATACTTTTTAACTTGATTTGGTTATTATTTGAAGGGTTTAACATGGTGAAACCTCAATTTTTAGTCATTCCCAACATACATGTCAAATATCGGCCCATTTAAAAAAATTCAATTTTCAACTCAAAATTTGTCGGTGTCCAAGGGAACGGCTATGGAATTGAGCCATTTTGACATTAAAATTTGAAAACATTTCAAATCGATTAATATTCGACATGCATGTTGGAAATGGCTAAATAGTCATGTTTCATCATGGTAACCCCTATAAATAATGGTCAAATGTATTTAAAAATCAATTTTACACTATATTGTTTTAGCGTGTTAAGAAATACTTTTTAACTTGATTTGGTTATTATTTGAAGGGTTTAACATGGTGAAACCTCAATTTTTAGTCATTCCCAACATACATGTCAAATATCGGCCCGTTTAAAAAAATTCAATTTTCAACTCAAAATTTGTCGGTGTCCAAGGGAACGGCTATGGAATTGAGCCATTTTGACATTAAAATTTGAAAACATTTCAAATCGATTAATATTCGACATGCATGTTGGAAATGGCTAAATAGTCATGTTTCATCATGGTAACCCCTATAAATAATGGTCAAATGTATTTAAAAATCAATTTTACACTATATTGTTTTAGCGTGTTAAGAAATACTTTTTAACTTGATTTGGTTATTATTTGAAGGGTTTAACATGGTGAAACCTCAATTTTTAGTCATTCCTAACATACATGTAAAATATCAACCCGTTTAAAAATTTTCAATTTTCAACTCAAAATTTGTCGCTTTCCAAGGGAACACCTGTGGAATTGAGCCATTTTGACATGAAATTTTAAAAAAACTTTCAAATCGAATAATACTCGACATGCATCTTGGAAATGGCTAAAAAGTCAAGTTTCATCATTGTAACCCCTATAAATAATGGTCAAATGTATTTAAAAATCAATTTTACAGTATATTGTTTTAGCGTGTTAAGAAATATTTTTTAACTTGATTTGGTTATTATTTGAAGGGTTTAACATGGTGAAACCTTAATTTTTAGTCATTCCCAACATACATGTCAAATATCAGCCCGTTTAAAAAAATTCAATTTTCAACTCAAAATTTTTCGGTGTCCAAGGGAACAGCTATGGAATTGAGCCATTTTGACATTAAAATTTGAAAACATTTCAAATCGATTAATATTCGACATGCATGTTGGAAATGGCTAAATAGTCATGTTTCATCATGGTAACGCCTATAAATAATGGTCAAATGTATTTAAAAATCAATTTTACACTATATTGTTTTAGCGTGTTAAGAAATACTTTTTAACTTGATTTGGTTATTATTTAAAGGGTTTAACATGGTGAATCATAAATTTTTCGTCATTCCCAACATACATGTCAGATATAGGCCCATTTAAAAAATTAAATTTTCACCTCAAAATTTGTCGGTGTCCAAGGGAACAGCTATGGAATTGAGCCATTTTGACATTAAAATTTGAAAACATTTCAAATCGATTAATATTCGACATGCATGTTGGAAATGGCTAAATAGTCATGTTTCATCATGGTAACCCCTATAAATAATGGTCAAATGTATTTAAAAATCAATTTTACACTATATTGTTTTAGCGTGTTAAGAAATACTTTTTAACTTGATTTGGTTATTATTTGAAGGGTTTAACATGGTGAAACCTCAATTTTTAGTCATTCCCAACATACATGTCAAATATCGGCCCGTTTAAAAAAATTCAATTTTCAACTCAAAATTTGTCGGTGTCCAAGGGAACAACTATGGAATTGAGCCATTTTGACATTAAAATTTGAAAACATTTCAAATCGATTAATATTCGACATGCATGTTAGAAATGGCTAAATAGTCATGTTTCATCACGGTAACGCCTATAAATAATGGTCAAATGTATTTAAAAATTAATTTTACACTATATTGTTTTAGCGTGTTAAGAAATACTTTTTAACTTGATTTGGTTATTATTTGAAGGGTTTAACATGGTGAAACCTCAATTTTTAGTCATTCCTAACATACATGTCAAATATCAACCCGTTTAAAAATTTTCAATTTTCAACTCAAAATTTGTCGCTTTCCAAGGGAACACCTATGGAATTGAGCCATTTTGATATGAAAATTTCAAAACATTTAAAATCGATTAATATTCGACATGCATGTTGGACTTGGCTAAAAAGTCAAGTTTCATCATGGTATCCCCTATAAGTAAAGGTGAAATGTATTTAAAAATCAATTTTACACTATATTGTTTTAGCGTGTTAAGAAATATTTTTTAACTTGATTTTGTTATTATTTGAAGGGTTTAACATGGTGAAACCTCAATTTTTAGTCATTCCCAACATACATGTCAAATATCAGCCCATTTAAAAATATTCAATTTTGAACTCAAAATTTGTCGGTGTCAAGGGAACGGCTATGGAATTGAGCCATTTTGACATTAAAATTTGAAAACATTTCAAATCGATTAATATTCGACATGCATGTTGGAAATGGCTAAATAGTCATGTTTCATCATGGTAACCCCTATAAATAATGGTCAAATGTATTTAAAAATCAATTTTACACTATATTGTTTTAGCGTGTTAAGAAATACTTTTTAACTTGATTTGGTTATTATTTGAAGGGTTTAACATGGTGAAACCTCAATTTTTAGTCATTCCTAACATACATGTAAAATATCAACCCGTTTAAAAATTTTCAATTTTCAACTCAAAATTTGTCGCTTTCCAAGGGAACACTGTGGAATTGAGCCATTTTGACATGAAATTTTAAAAAAAATTTCAAATCGAATAATACTCGACATGCATCTTGGAAATGGCTAAAAAGTCAAGTTTCATCATTGTAACCCCTATAAATAATGGTCAAATGTATTTAAAAATCAATTTTACAGTATATTGTTTTAGCGTGTTAAGAAATATTTTTTAACTTGATTTGGTTATTATTTGAAGGGTTTAACATGGTGAAACCTCAATTTTTAGTCATTCCCAACATACATGTCAAATATCAGCCCGTTTAAAAAAATTCAATTTTCAACTCAAAATTTTTCGGTGTCCAAGGGAACAGCTATGGAATTGAGCCATTTTGACATTAAAATTTGAAAACATTTCAAATCGATTAATATTCGACATGCATGTTGGAAATGGCTAAATAGTCATGTTTCATCATGGTAACGCCTATAAATAATGGTCAAATGTATTTAAAATCAATTTTACACTATATTGTTTTAGCGTGTTAAGAAATACTTTTTAACTTGATTTGGTTATTATTTAAAGGGTTTAACATGGTGAATCATAAATTTTTCGTCATTCCCAACATACATGTCGGATATAGGCCCATTTAAAAAATTAAATTTTCACCTCAAAATTTGTCGGTGTCCAAGGGAACGGCTATGGAATTGAGCCATTTTGACATTAAAATTTGAAAACATTTCAAATCGATTAATATTCGACATGCATGTTGGAAATGGCTAAATAGTCATGTTTCATCATGGTAACCCCTATAAATAATGGTCAAATGTATTTAAAAATCAATTTTACACTATATTGTTTTAGCGTGTTAAGAAATACTTTTTAACTTGATTTGGTTATTATTTGAAGGGTTTAACATGGTGAAACCTCAATTTTTAGTCATTCCTAACATACATGTAAAATATCAACCCGTTTAAAAATTTTCAATTTTCAACTCAAAATTTGTCGCTTTCCAAGGGAACACCTGTGGAATTGAGCCATTTTGACATGAAATTTTAAAAAAACTTTCAAATCGAATAATACTCGACATGCATCTTGGAAATGGCTAAAAAGTCAAGTTTCATCATTGTAACCCCTATAAATAATGGTCAAATGTATTTAAAAATCAATTTTACAGTATATTGTTTTAGCGTGTTAAGAAATATTTTTTAACTTGATTTGGTTATTATTTGAAGGGTTTAACATGGTGAAACCTCAATTTTTAGTCATTCCCAACATACATGTCAAATATCAGCCCGTTTAAAAAAATTCAATTTTCAACTCAAAATTTTTCGGTGTCCAAGGGAACAGCTATGGAATTGAGCCATTTTGACATTAAAATTTGAAAACATTTCAAATCGATTAATATTCGACATGCATGTTGGAAATGGCTAAATAGTCATGTTTCATCATGGTAACGCCTATAAATAATGGTCAAATGTATTTAAAATCAATTTTACACTATATTGTTTTAGCGTGTTAAGAAATACTTTTTAACTTGATTTGGTTATTATTTAAAGGGTTTAACATGGTGAATCATAAATTTTTCGTCATTCCCAACATACATGTCAGATATAGGCCCATTTAAAAAATTAAATTTTCACCTCAAAATTTGTCGGTGTCAAGGGAACGGCTATGGAATTGAGCCATTTTGACATTAAAATTTGAAAACATTTCAAATCGATTAATATTCGACATGCATGTTGGAAATGGCTAAATAGTCATGTTTCATCATGGTAACCCCTATAAATAATGGTCAAATGTATTTAAAAATCAATTTTACACTATATTGTTTTAGCGTGTTAAGAAATACTTTTTAACTTGATTTGGTTATTATTTGAAGGGTTTAACATGGTGAAACCTCAATTTTTAGTCATTCCTAACATACATGTAAAATATCAACCCGTTTAAAAATTTTCAATTTTCAACTCAAAATTTGTCGGTGTCCAAGGGAACACCTGTGGAATTGAGCCATTTTGACATGAAATTTTAAAAAAACTTTCAAATCGAATAATACTCGACATGCATCTTGGAAATGGCTAAAAAGTCAAGTTTCATCATTGTAACCCCTATAAATAATGGTCAAATGTATTTAAAAATCAATTTTACAGTATATTGTTTTAGCGTGTTAAGAAATATTTTTTAACTTGATTTGGTTATTATTTGAAGGGTTTAACATGGTGAAACCTCAATTTTTAGTCATTCCCAACATACATGTCAAATATCGGCCCGTTTAAAAAAATTCAATTTTCAATTCAAAATTTGTCGGTGTCCAAGGGAACAGATATGGAATTGAGCCATTTTGACATTAAAATTTGAAAACATTTCAAATCGATTAATATTCGACATGCATGTTGGAAATGGCTAAATAGTCATGTTTCATCATGGTAACGCCTATAAATAATGGTCAAATGTATTTAAAATCAATTTTACACTATATTGTTTTAGCGTGTTAAGAAATACTTTTTAACTTGATTTGGTTATTATTTGAAGGGTTTAACATGGTGAAACCTCAATTTTTAGTCATTCCTAACATACATGTAAAATATCAACCCGTTTAAAAATTTTCAATTTTCAACTCAAAATTTGTCGCTTTCCAAGGGAACACCTATGGAATTGAGCCATTTTGACATGAAATTTTAAAAAAACTTTCAAATCGAATAATACTCGACATGCATCTTGGAAATGGCTAAAAAGTCAAGTTTCATCATGGTATCCCCTATAAGTAAAGGTGAAATGTATTTAAAAATCAATTTTACACTATATTGTTTTAGCGTGTTAAGAAATTTTTTTAACTTGATTTTGTTATTATTTGAAG
Organism: Linum usitatissimum; assembly: GCA_030674075.2. NCBI lineage: Eukaryota > Viridiplantae > Streptophyta > Magnoliopsida > Malpighiales > Linaceae > Linum > Linum usitatissimum. The sequence goes on from JAUJYP020000320.1 coordinate 129,315, forward strand.
GGTTTAACATGGTGAAACCTCAATTTTTAGTCATTCCCAACATACATGTCAAATATCAGGCCCATTTAAAAATATTCAATTTTGAACTCAAAATTTGTCGGTGTCCAAGGGAACACTATGGAATTGAGCCATTTTGACATTAAAATTTGAAAACATTTCAAATCGATTAATATTCGACATGCATGTTGGAAATGGCTAAATAGTCATGTTTCATCATGGTAACCCCTATAAATAATGGTCAAATGTATTTAAAAATCAATTTTACACTATATTGTTTTAGCGTGTTAAGAAATACTTTTTAACTTGATTTGGTTATTATTTGAAGGGTTTAACATGGTGAAACCTCAATTTTTAGTCATTCCTAACATACATGTAAAATATCAACCCGTTTAAAAATTTTCAATTTTCAACTCAAAATTTGTCGCTTTCCAAGGGAACACCCGTGGAATTGAGCCATTTTGACATGAAATTTTAAAAAAACTTTCAAATCGAATAATACTCGACATGCATCTTGGAAATGGCTAAAAAGTCAAGTTTCATCATTGTAACCCCTATAAATAATGGTCAAATGTATTTAAAAATCAATTTTACGGTATATTGTTTTAGCGTGTTAAGAAATATTTTTTAACTTGATTTGGTTATTATTTGAAGGGTTTAACATGGTGAAACCTCAATTTTTAGTCATTCCCAACATACATGTCAAATATCAGCCCGTTTAAAAAATTCAATTTTCAACTCAAAATTTTTCGGTGTCCAAGGGAACAGCTATGGAATTGAGCCATTTTGACATTAAAATTTGAAAACATTTCAAATCGATTAATATTCGACATGCATGTTGCAAATGGCTAAAAAGTCAAGTTTCATCATGGTAGCCCCTATAAGTAAAGGTGAAATGTATTTAAAAGTCAATTTTACACTATATTGTTTTAGCGTGTTAAGAAATATTTTTTAACTTGATTTGGTTATTATATGAAGGGTTTAACATGGTGAAACCTCAATTTTTAGTCATTCCCAACATACATGTCAAATATAAGCCCGTTTAAAAAAATTCAATTTTCAACTCAAAATTTGTCGGTATCAAGGGAACGGCTATGAAATTGAGCCATTTTGACATTAAAATTTGAAAACATTTCAAATCGATTAATATTCGACATGCATGTTGGAAATGGCTAAATAGTCATGTTTCATCATGGTAACCCCTATAAATAATGGTCAAATGTATTTAAAAATCAATTTTACACTATATTGTTTTAAGCGTGTTAAGAAATACTTTTTAACTTGATTTGGTTATTATTTGAAGGGTTTAACATGGTGAAACCTCAATTTTTAGTCATTCCTAACATCCATGTCAAATATCAACCCGTTTAAAAATTTTCAATTTTCAACTCAAAATTTGTCGCTTTCCAAGGGAACACCTATGGAATTGAGCCATTTTGATATGAAAATTTCAAAACATTTAAAATCGATTAATATTCGACATGCATGTTGGAAATGGCTAAAAAGTCAAGTTTCATCATGGTAGCCCCTATAAGTAAAGGTGAAATGTATTTAAAAATCAATTTTACACTATATTGCTTTAGCGTCTTAAGAAATATTTTTAAATTTCATTTGGCTATTATTTGAAGGGCTTAGCATGGTGAAACCTCAATTTTTAGTCA